>JBBYHH010246068.1:0-13050 GCA_038382905.1 Daphne laureola
TGTACAAACTTCTGCATATTGATCCAAGAAACCTCCGTACCCATAACGCATCCCACCAAAGTATGTTTCCATTGTTTTGATCTTTCTTCAAGTTCCTGATTTGAGAAGACTAGCTCCTTTTCTATTAACACTTCTGGGGCAAATTCGAGTACGAAATTAGGGTTATGTTGTACCTTTATCCTTCATTTCGCGTTCGTGAATCCTCTTCTTTAGTTTGGACTGTCTCTGCCCATGTCTTCCTTGAATTGATAGGGGGCAATTGACGAATCGGGATATCAGCAAACTTTGAATATATGGTGGATTGATTCTGGTGATGTTTGAATGTTTCTATTGAATTGGGGTTGGGGTTTCGATGGTTAGGCGTATCTTTGGGTTTCGAGATTTCTTCTTCAAACATTGTTTCAATTTCAACTATCGAACTTAGATCGATCTTCTCATCTCTGTCCTTGTCCTTCTTCACCTGAGAATGTGTGCTTTTCTTCTTCCCCATTCACCTTGAACACCGGTAAAGCGTTCAGAGCGGAGCTCCGTTGGTGACTGTCGATTAGAGCATTTAGTTACTGTAGCATTTCGCCTCCTGAGTCATATGCTTTTCATGTAGTATTATTTATACTACTTCAATACAACTTCTTAAACATGCTTACCTCAAGAAATTATCCAAGAACACTTGTCAATAATTTTTCCAAAATTCCTTGTGAAAACCGACCCTAAAAGAGAGAAAAACCAAGTTAAGCTCACAATCTTTCAAGCGTTGTTTCTATTTGAAACTACCATTAGAATGAGCTCACCATAGAGTTTCTATTTGATTATATTCTTGAAGATCCTTGTCCAAGAAGATCTTTAAGTTTTGGCCCTAAGAGAAAGAGAACGAAAAATTAGTTTCCAAGCTTCCCAACTTGGTAGGAATTTGAGGTAACCATGGAAATGACCTTACCTCACTAATACTTGAAGATGGATGAGCTTTGATGATGAAAGATCCTCCATCTTGGCATCAAAGTTTCGGCTGAACTGGATTGGGAAGGGAGGAGGATGATTCTTCAAGTTGCAAAGTTGTTTTCTTGTTAATCTTCACAAGAAAACAACATTACCTCAAGGAAACTTCAAGGATTTGTGTACTTAGCTTCAAGAAATGAGTAATGGAAGAGAGGTAAGTTGAGAGAGTTTTTGAGAAATGGTGAGGATGAAGAGTGAGGATGAGGCCGGCCTACAAGGGAAGGAAGAGAAAGAATGGTAATTCAAAAAGTGGTCAAGAGACAACCTCCCTTAAATCACTCAACCACGCCTTACAAATTTGTCCCCTACCCTATTATTATAATAAGCTATGGTCAATGCCTAAAAAGGGTACTAACAAAAGGGTACTAACAACCCAAACATCACTTAATTTTGGCAGCCCTAGTTAATTAGGGTCAGTGGGCATTTTCATCCAATTTTCCAAAATTACCATTTTGCCCTCCGAAACCGATTTTTTGGCAAAATGTCCCGGGACTTCCAAAATATTATAAAATGCTTAAATCTCGCAAAATGGGCTCCAAATAATTCTCTAGACATAGATTTCATTCATAAATATGTATATTATAAATAACAATTTATCCCGGTAATTTTACAAAATTCAATTTCCGGGCAAAATACATCAGAAATTCACCAAGCGTCCAAGGTGGGTGTAACAGACCAAGAGTTTTAAGGTTGGGGAAAATTTTAGAGACACCGCGGGAATTCATAATTTAGAATCAGAATATGAATCACGGGCCATTTTGTAGAGGTTAATTTTGGGGGCAAATGGTCATTCTGAAGGATTAAAGGTAAAATGGGAAATAAAATTTTTTAAGTGTGGAATTCGATTAAGTTAAGTTAGAATTAATTTGTTAAGGTTAATATAAGATAAGTTAAAATAATGTTAGTGGGTTACACATGTCACTAAGTTAGTGAGTAAGATAAAGTAAGTAATCTGTGGTAGTAATAATTTGTAGTATTAATAAGTTAAGTAAAAAGTGTGGTAGTAACTAAAGTAAATTAAAGAGTGAGGTAAATGTGTATGGTTGATAGAATAAAATACATTAAAGTATAGTTTAGTATAATAGGTATAGATAAGTAGTAAAAGGTTAGAAAAATACATAAAACATAAAACTTACCTCTGTCTCTCGTCTACCTCCATCGCCGAATCGGCCTCCCTCTCTACCTCAAAGTTCTTCATTTTCCATCACCAAATCTCCTTGTTAGTTTTGTCAAATTAGAAGGTTAGCTAAGTTCCATGAAGGAATCACTAAGGAACTAAGGTTAACGACAACAAAAGTCATCCTCTCCATCTCTTCTTTGGGTGCCGAAATTGAAGCTTGACTGGGAGTAGAGTTCTCTTCAATTGCTCATCAATTCCTTGAGGTAAGCTTGTAATTAGAGTGATCTAAGGTTGGTGTAAGCTTCTCTTACAACATATATGGATAATTGCTGGAAAAAGTGTTGAATTGGAGTTAGAACTCAAAGTGTTCTTGAACAACAATGGGGAAACTTTGAATTGATCTTAGATTGTTGTTGTTGGGTGGTTTGGGAGTAAGTTGCATACTTGGAAGGTTGGCCAATTCATTGTGAATCATTGTGCTATCTATTAAGGGTTAATTTGAGGTGAGGACTAAATGATGGAATTAAATTATGGTGATGGTAAAAGTGTGTTCTTGGTTTGTTGGGTAGTAACTTTGATGTTGGAAGTTAGATGAAAATCATCACCTAACTATGTGTTATGTGTTGGCCGAATTGTGTGGAAAATTTTGGCAAATGATGTATGTTTGTTGGGACGTTGGTTGTAGTGTTCTAATGGTGTTTTAGAGGTCCCAAATTGGTGTGGAAAGTTTGGAAAAAACATCATTAGTAAAGAATCACAATAAGGCCGAATTGGTGGGAGAAATAAAATATGTGGAAATTGTATGAAATGTGATTGTTTGATGGTTGTTAAGATGTTTGGAAGTTAATTTGGTGGTTAGCTTAAAGAAAGAATTAATTTGATGTATTTGTGAAATTTGGGCCGAAACTTACTAAGTACATAAAGTTGTGGATTGTGTTGGGAATTTGGGTATTTGGTGGTAAAACATACATTTGTGACTTAATTGGTTGATAAGTAAAGTTACATGAGTATTTGATAAGTTTCACGATAAAAGCTTTGTTGGGGCCGAATTGTTCTAAGGGAACAAGTTTGGTGGTTGGTCATGGAAGTTATATATTTGTGTTGGATGGTGTTTGGGGAAGTTAATTATTGGATAAAATGAGTTGTGTGAAAGTTTGGTGAAGTTTTGTCAATTTTTGTTAAGTTGGGGCGAATTGCAACAAGTGGGAAAAGGTTAGGGATTAATGGTGGTATTTTCTAAGTTGTGGTGTGAAAATGTAGTTTTGTATGTAAAGAAGAGTATTGGATATAATTGGAAGTTTAGGACACTTTGTGAAAAAAATGTAAAAATAAAAAATTATGATAAGTGTCAGAAAAGTAAGAAATGGAAATTTAGGAAATAAATTATGTGTTGGATATGTGATTAATTAGTTTTAGTATGGGTTGAATAGGCATCAAGAAATGGTCAGCTCAGAATTCTACGGGACTTTCTAGGAAGTAGAATTTTCTTCAGAAATTCTGTTCTGCTCGGAGATACTCAGGTAATAGTTCAACTTCTCTTATATGCACTCTGATTTACTGGTATGCATATCCGGTAAGTTGGGACTAGTACCCGGGTCGAGGGTGGGGCCCAGTGACTCTCGGTGCTAGTTATGTAGTAGCGGTAATGGTATGTAGGTACGGAGCTCTGAAGACCTGATCATCAGATTGAGGATCTCTGTGATCAGAGATGTGGATCTGCGGTGCCTCTATCATTATATGATCGGCACTCCGCTTCATCAAGATATATAATTTGTTCTGTTCTGTGATGGTTTTCTGTAAGGGTCCTAGGCCATGGCTGGTACCATGCCTCTATTCTGTATATTACTCCCAAGTGTACCCATATCCAGTCGGGTCTTTGGGGGGCCGTCAACTCTGTTCTATTCTGTTCAGCTCTGTGTAATATATTTGTATCTGTTTTGTTCTTTGGTTGCAGGAATTCTGGAAACATGTTCTTGCGGGGCAATGTATATATATATATATATATATGTTTGTTTGTTTGTTGTGTGTGATGTTTTGTATGTATGTTCTGATCTGTCTTGTGCAGGTTTGGTCCGTGACATTTCCCTCCGGGACACATTTATCAAATAATCCGTCTGTTGTGCACGGGCTGCACAACAGCTCATCTGATCTGTGAATAACTCTGATCACTAACCTCTTGCGCAGGGTTAACGTTCTTCGCTAACCATGTTTTTGCAGGATTTTTATTTTAAAACCATTATCTCTACCGCTGGCCTTACTGAGTACATTTCGAGGACTCACCCCTTATAATTACTATTTCAGGAATTTCTGGTTCACCGCTTACGAGATAAAATCAACATAATAAGATGGTGTTTAGTAGCAGTAGCAAGGACTAGTGTTGATCTGGGTGCTCGTGACAGTAGGATCACTTGAGCATAGTAGATTAACGGCTCTGTAGGAGTAGATTACATTATGTACATATAGATCTAGAAACATGTTAGGATCGTGTATGTACATGTTCAGTAGTTCTGATGTATCTGTATATGTTCGGTAGTTCTGAATTATCTGTCTGTGTTGTTTAATCGGGCAGTGTTGGGCTCCTTTCTGGAGCATTTGGATTGAGCTGAGCTCAATTACTTATGCATGAACTGGTTGTGTGTGGGTTATGGACTCTGCCCACCGCGGTAATTATCAATTCGGGTTAGTAAGGTGACTCAAAATCCTACTGTCACCTCCCCCTCCACACCGCTGCCACTGCAGGGCTTCCGCGCGCACTCATGAGTGTCTGAGGGGAGGGGTGGCGACACTAGGCCATGCATGTTTTTTCTTTATACTCAAGGCATTAAATTCATGCATCAAAGTATGATCATGGCTAGAGGTGGGTTGATGTAAATGTGATATCATCAAAGGTGAAACAATGGATTTCATATTGAAGCTCTTTTCAATATGATTAAAATGGCTTTTGAATCACATCAATCGGAGTTTCAGAGCTCAAGATATTTAGAAACTAATGAGGAGTAGGTGAATCGACGCAAAAGTCCAGGGGATCGCCCGATCCCAGAAATGCAAAAAATGAAATTTAAGAACTTTGCAAGAGATTTGGGCCTCTTAACCCCTTGGCGCATACTCCCCTCATCTAGTCCGCCCGATGAGCTTGAAGAACAAGTCAAGAAGATTCTAGAAAGTTCTTGGAGGAGATGCCACTTTTGCTTGGAGAGCCAGTTGAGAGTTGCTTGTAAGTTACTCCTTTTTTACTTATGGAATGTAATCTTTTAGATTTGAAACTTCCTAGGCAAGTCTATCGTGTTTTAGGATGCCCTTTTAACCTATAAATAGGTCTATTTCTTTCATTTGTAAATCAAAACCGAAAATGTAGAGGTTGAGTTGATTTTTCCTCAACCATGGTTCTTAGTTATCTTCATTTCCATCTCAGCCCTTGGGCACCTTTCTTGGTCTCAAGATTTATATCCAATATTGCCTTGTCACCCGAGTAGGGAGGTGTTGGATATGCCATCTTCCTTGGCCATTATTCCTCTTATTGCCAAGCTGAAAATAGCTTGGAGGGTATTGGAGGCCGCATCTACCATCTTCCAACAATTGGCCATTATTCTCCTTATTGTCATTCAATGGAGTTCGGAGGTGGGGATAGGCCACAACATCCATCATTCACCTTAGAATATTCTTCTTATTACCGGCGCCAGTAGGACGGAGGATAGGAGAGCCATCATCAAATCAATATCAACATCAACCTCCTTCATCAAGCTAGATCCACCCTCGGAGAATCTCACCAACCCCTAGGAGATTCACATCATTGGTGATATAGGGGAAATTTCATACTCAAACCCATCACCACCATTCCATTCATATGCAAACAAGTCGAATGCTCATCAACATGCTCCTAATTCAAAGAATAAGGGTCATAATGATTATTTGTCTCATATGAGGTGTGTGATGCATTTTCAAACTCTTCCTCATTATGCTCAACATTGGCATCATCATGCTCAAGAGAATCATCATGCACATAGAAATCTTCATGTGATATGGATTTATGATCATTATATGTTTCACATTCTAGTTCATGCTCTTGATATGTTCACCAATCATCATAACAAAGAGATATGCAATTGTCATTATAAGGATACGGATAATGATTGAATTCTCTAAAACACTCATTGTTTTCTTCATGCTCATCATTTTCTAAGTTAGGAGAGATAGATATAGAATTTTCACTACCATGACAAGTTTCTTCCCACTTAGAATCATTACATGGATCAAACGTGAGAGCTTCATATTCTTCATTTTATTCCATCAAAACCGTTTCCTTTTCCTCAACCTTTTCCTGCATAAATAAAGAAAAACAACAATGCTTTGAAGATGTAGAGGTTAGTTCTTCATTGATCTTGGTTGAAGGCTCGGTTGCACTTTCCTTTTCACTTATTTGGTTGTGGATGCCCTCTCTTTGTTTTCTCTCTTTTTCTCTACTTATCATCCTTTTCAATTCTTCATGGAACCTCTCAAGTGACCAAGAGGCTTCATCATTTTGGTTGTGATAGGAGAAACTAGGACGTGGTTGTGGGGAAGGAATTGGAGTCACAATGGAGGCTTGATTTGGAGGTGAACTTCTTGTAGTGTTGCTAGGATAATGGTGAGGTTGTAGGGAGGGTCTTCTTTGGTGGGAGTGGTATGAGGAGTGGGGTTCATCATGATTGGGTGCATATCTATGTTGTAGTAACTTTTGAAATGCACTCCAAGTCCGAAAATTGGGCTTTCCACTTCTCTCTCTCCGATCAAACTCTTTGACCCACCACCATTGAGCTTCTCCTCTCAAAACTCTTTTGGTGAAGTCTATTTTTTCATACTCATGGACATGTTGGGGATGAAAGTATTCCTCCAATCTTTTTTTCCATTGCCAACACCTATGGTGGAAACTTTCTTCATGAGGTTCAAGACCATAGAAATTTAGAGTTCTATCCTCCTTTTGCCTACACACTTAAATAATAAAGTTAGTACCACTCAAATTCCTCACGTGTTTAGGTGGTCTCCCTATCTGTGATAGGGACATACTCGGCCTATTCACTCTTCCTCTACCTAAAGTTCACAATCACTTGCACCTTAGTCTCCAAGACTCAAGTGCAAACCACATGATTAACTCTAGTATGCACATCCAAGAAAACAAAGATGTTAGTTACTTGAAAAGGTAAGTTTTGGGTAAAGAATGAGATATGGCCGAAATTAACAAGGAAGAAATAAAAGTGCTTTTGTCTTAAGAAACACTTTTGTACCACTTTTTAAAAACTCATAGAGATTCAAGGCACTTTTTCACAAGAACATTACATGAACATATGAACACACTTTTTGTTTCTCTTGATGATGTTTCACAAACAACGAACTTCCAAAAGAAGGATACATTTCGGATTTCACAACTTGATCAATACACAACACAATGGCGGAAGACAAAGGCGGAGATAGATAGATCAACAAGGGTGAGAAAACAAAAATTTGATAAAAATTTCTTCAAGTTCAAGAAAAGAAGGTGACTAAGGGCTTACTTGAAGAAACATAACAAACACAACTTCAACAAGCAATTCAGCTTTGATACCACTTGATATGATCCTCACTACAAGTGTCGGGGATCAATCTCTTGAAAGGATCTAGCTTGATGGAGTTGGACAAACACAAAGATATATTTGGCTCTCCCTTATTCAAATACTCAAATGTATTGACCCAAGAGAGGTAAATGTCGGGGATGTAGAGGGATCTAGCACCTCAATCCTCAAATGGAAGGCAACACTAAATGTCAATCTTCAGTTTGAAACTTAAGGGTTGGATATGAAAGATAGCAAACAAAGCAGAACAAGAGCTTGAGGAAATATCTTCTCAAGCATTGATTTTAGTTTTGAGTATTTTACAAGACTTAGCTCTTCTTTTATAGGAGAAGATCTCTAGAAAATAATAATGCAATTAATCTAGAGGGTATGGGGGTAGATTGATCGAAGGTATGGAAGTTATGACACAAGTATGGGTCTTGTACAAGAATTTACCCAAAAATACAATGATAATCTGGTTGCTTGGTGCAAACAGCAAGGTTTGGTGCGCAATATAGGTGCTGAAGTTGGTGTGGTGCCCTTTAAAGGAGAGAGACTCGTGCAAATGATGGTGCATGGGGTTGGTACATGGTGGTGCGGGTGCGTGTGTGGAGTAGCTGCTGCGCTGCCTTGTAGGTGCGGTAGCATGCATTTCTGGTGCAGAAGTCTAGAATGAAGGGGTGAGTTCGCGCAGTCTTGACACTAAGCACATGGGTACGCACATGAATGCGCATCGAGCCTCCTATGCTAGACGCGACCCTTTTGTGTGGATGAGGCTGTTGGGGCGCACCTAGCCTTGGCAGAAGGGTTGTTTTCCTTTCAAAACACTCTTCCAAGCTTCACTTGCCCTTCCTTTCAAGCTTGCTCTTTTTGAGTAAATGTTGAGGGTCCGAGACATATATCAATAAATTAGTACAGAAATTGCATCCTAAGTTAGGTTAAACATGTAAAAAACTCAAAGCACCGTTCATATGTTGGAACACTTATCATTAAATGGGAATGATTTTTTTGGGTTTCCGAACACTGTATTCACGAGTTCTTACGTTTCAACCACGCCATTATCCTAGAATTTTTCAAAGACGCATACGGAGTACCTAACATGGACCAATGGAGAAAACAGTAAGCCTCAATTGCTACGAAGGCAAACTAGCATTTTGTTAGTGAAAAAAGGCGTTACACTAAATAAAACGCATTACGAGAAACAAAAAGCGCTTCCTATTTGCGTTATTGTAAATACTAAAAAATTATTTCAAACTCGTTTCAATCATCATTACCGACAAATTAATGGATTTTTAATAGTTAACTGTACTTTCAGATATCTCTAATGTTGTACCAATATGTACTTTGAACAAAAGTTAGAATAAATAAACAATGTTATATAGGTTAGAGAAAATGTAAATTATATGGATTAAAACGTAGATATCCAAATGATTGAGGACTAATTGGGAAGTTAGACCATTTAGATCCCGTATCCCAGTTCGTTATAATTTAAAAAAAAATTTGAGAAATTTGGGAATGTGTTTTTGATTAATGAATGAGATGTATCTAAATGGAGAAATTTAAGAAAAATATTATTTTATAAAAACAATGATGAACTTAAAATTATTAAAGGTATTAAAAATTGAAAAAAGAGGAAAAAGTTTTGAGAATTTTTTTTTTCTCCCTGTAGCTGAACTGACCCTATATGTTCCACGTACAAGGTTCCCTAGATTAGAATTTCCTTTTCCAAAGTCCCGGCAACTTTCTTTTTTCTCACCCTTCCATAATCCTATGTGCGCAAACAGTCAAACAGTAAACCCTTCTAAGTTCAATTATTTTATAGGGAAGCGGTCCATTCTAATTCTGTCTACCATTTTGCCGAAACTCCAAGTTTCTAACAATCAATCAGACAATTCATTCTACCGAAGCAAATTAAGCACTAACTAACAATTCATTCTACGGAAGCAAATTAAGCACTAACTAATTGTTTCTATTCAGAGTTAGTCGAATCGATTTTCACCGCGGGTAATTTTTTTTCCAATTTAAAGTTTTGATACTTGTTAGATAATTCATCGTTAGACTAATACTAAATTTATAAACTTAAATTTCAGATTATCTACTACTTTTCTCATCTCAAACTACCAACTCCGTCTTTGACTCTAGGTATCATTGCATCAGGTTATTTAAGTTTACTAAAAAAATTGTTTATTTTTTCTAAATTTAAGATAATAGAAAAGTAATGTTTATTAGTTTTATATGTTTTTTTCAGATTCATATACAGTTTGTGATTATGAAAAGGTATTTTAAAAAGGTACAAAATAAAGCTCGTTTTTGTCATCACATGAGTGAAGACACTAACCCAAACCAATCAAAGCAGGCACGTATTGAGATTAGAGCTTCATAGTGATCCTGGCAAATGGGAAAAAAATTCCTCTTATCACCTTAATTTACAAGACTAAATTAGGAGATATTATCTACAAAAAGATCCTTGCCAACCTCAAAGACAAGAGTTTCAACCAAATTTTTTTGGGAATATCATACGACGGTTTAATCCTTTTTGGTTTGAAGAATATAAGAACTGGTTGGAGTACATCATATAAAAAAAAAATGCTTTTTATTTATGTTACACCCCACCCCAGGACGACGGTAATTTTTCTGAATATTTTATTCGGGGGCCGGATTCTGTAGTACCGGGAATCCGTTTTGAACATGCGAAGCACATTTTCTGCTAAGTATCATGTCCCGAGACTTCATTTAAGACTTATTTCCATGAGATTTCATATTTTGGATTTAGTATGCGAATCCCGGACCATTTTGTCAAATTTAAGTTTCGAAGGTAAAATGGTCATTTTGAAAAATTGAAGGAAAATGACGTTATGTTGGACTCATAATTGGCGCAAATGGGAAGGAGAGAAAGAGATATTTTGATGTAATACATTAAGGTATGATATTACATAATATTATGTCATGAGATAAGTATAATTATAATGAAAGTGGAAGACACATGTCAAAAAAGGGTGATAAGAGAAACAATGATGTGAATTAATATATTGTTATTGGAATTAAAGGAGTAAAAAGGTGGGTATTTATTTGTGATATGTAGAATTAAAAGAAAATAAAGGTGAGGTAGTGAAAGGAATAGTAATATTAATATTACTTAGGAATATATGTATATTTAAGAATGAAATAGTAACAATTGAAGAAAGAGAAACTCATCTTCTTCTTTCTTCCTACCATGGCCAAATATGAAGCTTCTCAAGGGGAAAATACGGCTTCTTCAATTTCTTCCATTTTTGCAATAGGAAAGGCTTGATTCATGGTTAAAATGTTGAGGTAATAAGCTTTCCTCTTTGTGTTCTTCATTTCAACGCCAATTTTGGGCATTTTCGTGAGCTAGGGGTTGTAGCCCTTTTCTTGAATCATGAAAATTGGCATGAAATTTAAGTTCTAAGTTGTTGTATGGAAGCTTAGAAATACTTTTTGTACTTGGGACTTCATCTTTTCTTCCCTCCATGCATGGCCGATTTTGCGCTCTTGTGATTAGGGCTATTTTTTTGATCTCTTGAATTGATGAAGAATGAGATGAAATTGTGATTCCAAAGTGTTGTGAGGATGATTAGTGGCTCAATTCATGTTTCGGTTGTCTTGGAAAATTCCCTCCTTTATTATTCATGGAATGACCGATTTTTAAGGGGATTTTATTTAAACATGTGTTTTTGTTGAATTATAGATTAGTGTTGAATTAATGATGGAATTAAGCTCCTAAATTGATATGAGGATGATTGGATTACTTTCCTTGGGCTGTTTTGGTGATGGTCGAATTTATGAGTGATGTAAATTTGGTACTTGAGGATGGTTGATGATTTCTGAGATGGAATTTGAACTTCTGAATTGTTATAAGTATGCTTGGTAGCAATTTGCTTGATTGGTCTCCTTTTCATGATTTGGTCGATTTTGATGAAGCTTGAGTTAAAGTTTCTTTTGTGTTGGAAGTTGATCAGTAATTTGAGTATTGCATTTCTGGTTGTTGTGTGGTTGTTCAACTGTGTTTTCTGTGGTTGGGCTGCCGAAATACAACCGGTATGCTGCCGGATTTTTGGGTTGATCGGGTTACCTCGGGAAAGTACAAAACTTTTGCGGTTTATCAGGTAAGAGTTCAACTCTCTTACATATACATTATGGGGTTGCCTTCTATGCATATTGAGTTAGTTGAGACTAGTCTCGGGATGAGGGTGGGGCCCGATGACTCTCGGGGCTAGTTTCATGGTAAGGTTAATGGTATGCAGGTTTCTGTGATTCTGGTATTCTTTTATCACTTTGTGATCAATTATGTGAATCTGATGTGTTTCTGGTATTCATTGATCATGGTGATCAATTCTATGATTCTGATGTGCATTGGCCAATGGATGATCAATTCTTTGATTACGACAGTTTTGGGGGAACCTAAACCCATCGCTGGTACCAAGTGTCTGTGTGTGTGAACCCCGTGTTGTGCTATGAAAGTCTCCGGGGGCTATCGTATCTGTTATGTCCGATGGGATTAGATGTATCTGTTACGTCCAATGGGACGTGATGTATCTGTTATGTTAGAGATGAACCCAAGACGTTGGTAAATTTTTCCGAATAAATTATTCGAAGGTTGGATTCTGTATTACCGGGACTTCATTTTGAACGTGCGGAACACATTTTCTGCTAAGTAACGGGTCTTGAAACTACATTAAAGATTTATTTATGCGGGATTTCACGCTTTGAAGTTGGTACTTGAATTCCGGGTCATTTTTCCAAAATTGACCCCAGAGGACAAAATGGTCATTTCAGAAAATTGAACAAAATTAAAATTATGTTGGACACATAATTTCACCATTTTGGAGGATGATTAATTTTATGGTATGTGATGGAATTAAATGGGAAGGAGAAGAGAAGAGAAAGTATATTATTATAAAGGTAATGGATTACACATGTCATTATTATGGTGAAGGAGAATATTTTAAGGAGAATATTTTAAGATTGAAGTTGTGGTGGAGATCATTTAAGGAGATAAAAGGTGGGATATTTTTTTATGATATGGAATTTAAATTGGAAAAAGGGTGAGGTAGTAAGAAATAAAAAGAAAGAGAGAAAAAGGAAGATATTTTGGATAAGGATAAAATAGAAACAAAAGAGAAAGAAGAAGAAAGAAAGAAAACATTTTTTACCTTGTTCATCTTCTTCCTTTCTTCTCTGTCGAAAATATGGAGCTCCTTGGAGCAAGGAGGGATTCTTCAATTCTTTATCATTTTGCAAGAGGAGAAGGGTGTTTCATGGCTAAATCTTCAAGGTAAAGAGATTTCTTTCATTTCCTCTTCATTTTGAGCCTTCTTTTGAGGAATATGGTGAACCCTAACATTGAGGTCG
>JBBYHH010246179.1:0-13050 GCA_038382905.1 Daphne laureola
GTCTTAGATCTTGACAGTTGAGTCTAAGACTAGTTACAAGGTAGCGGTAAAGGTGTGCAGGTAAAAGGAATGTACAACGGTTCAGTGAGTCGATGTGACCACCGAACCCGATGATGGCTAAAGAAAGTGTCATGGTTCGCGTGTCTTCGGAACTGAACTAACTGGGTGTGACACAACGTGTCACGGTTCCATGAGACGGATCGACCAATGAACCTTTTGCTTGTGACACGGTTAAGGAATGGGTCTGATGAATAGGTCTGATAAAGGAATGGGTCTGATAAAGGAATGGTCTGATAAAGGAATGGTTCTATGGGTCTCCATGACCACGAAACCTCTGTTTCTGATTATGTTTCTAATTCTTCTTATGTTTCTGTTATATGTATGGGACTGGTTATGTGGGTCTCCACGACTACAAACCCTCTGTTTTTAATTATGTATGTTTCTGTTCTGAAGTATGGGTATGGTACGGGAATGGTTCGGTGGGTCTCCGCGACCATGAATGCTCTGATTATGGGTTATGCTTCTGTATTCTGACTGGTTCTGTGCGTCAATGTGACCATGAACCCTCTGTGCTGTCAGATTTTGTTTGCTTGATTCCGTGTGTCTTTAAGACCACTGAATCCTCTGATTCTGTTTCTGTTTTGGTTCAGTGGGTTTGTTGACCCCAAACCCTATGTTCTATTATGTTCCGCCATTCAGGTGATGATGATGGTTAAAAGGGTCCTAGGTCCTCGCTGGTACCAAGCCTCTAAAGCGTCTGATGTGTCTGATGAGTCTGTGTCTGTATGAAGATTTTATGTACTCCTTACTATGGTTCTATGGAAATTCCAGAGATAAGGGGGCCGTCATGGTGTGTGGGCTGGATAGGATTGTGACTATCTGTCTCTGACTATGTTTTGTACTGTATGTCTGTCTCTATTTATGTTATAAACTGATGATTGACTCTGTATTCTGTATTCTGTATATCTGTTTCTTTTGACATGGTCTTTGTAGGTTAGGCGAAGAAAACCTTTACTTCTACCTAAGCTCTTACTGGGTTCTTTTGGGAACTCACCTTTATACTTTAAAAATTTCAGGAGCGTCTGGTTCAGGGCCTGTGGCGTAACACTGTAGGGCTAGTAGTGTTGTGTACATAAGGTACATTAGCTCCTTCTGTATTTTGTGTTTAGGGTTAAGGTTAGATTGGATATCTGCAAAGCAATAGCGATTCAATATGAGTTATGGTTCTGGTTATGATCTGATGGTGGTCTGAAATGGTACATTAAGTTTATGACTAATGGATTGACATTCTGTATCGTAGCTAGCAGCGCAGCATCTGTTGGACCGGGCTTTGTCAGCTATTGTTGACCCGACACCCATATTAGTATATGTTTATTCTGTTAACCTGTAGCAGCTCTGTAGCGTAGATTGCATTGATCATGTAGGCATGTGAGAATGGGAAAGAATGTTGTATGGATATTTCAGTTGATTTTGTATATATGGATTCTTTGGTATCTGTGTGTATGTTTACTTTATCAGGAAGTGCTTGCATGAGGCGGCCTTCTTTCGGAGCATCTGGTCTGAGCTGAGCTCAGTTTATCTACTTTGTTGGAATTTTTGTTTTGCATGAGTAAGGAACGCTTCTAAGGTATGTTATTGACTTCCGCATTTATGAACCGACAACGTGGGTATCCCACATTATTGTGTTGCGGATTTACAGGTCTGTCGCGCCTCCGCTCTCCAACCCCATGACCGCTTCCCGCCGGGCCATGTAGCAAGGGGGTGGTGTGACACGATGCTTCAAAAGATAATATACGGCCTCGTCATCTTAGCCCGAAGGTTAAAACCATATTTCTTGGGGTACAACATCTTGGTCTGAACCAGTTTACCAATCAAAGACATCATGAGGAAATAGATCATTCAGGAAGATTGCCCAAATGGTGCATCGAGCTATCGGAATATGAAATCATATATGAACCAAGAAAGGCCATCAAGGTGCAAGCACTTTCCGATTTCATAGCCAAACTACCCTTCGAATCAGAAGATCAAACTCCAGAAGCTGCAGATGAACCAATATGGATGCTTCATTTTGATGGTGCCTCCGGAGAAGATAAGAAAGGGGCAGGGCTGGTACTTCAGGGTCCTGAAGGCATGAAAGTTACCCAATCCATCACATTTACTTTCCCAGTCACAAAGAACATAACCGAATACGAAGGCTTTGTATGAGGACTAGAGTTGGCCAAGAAAGCAGGCATTCGGTCTCTCAAAGCATACAGTGATTTGAATCTTTTAGTTCAGTAAATGAATAGGGAGTATGAAGTTATAGAACCGAACCTGAAGAAATACGTAGACACTGCTAAAAAACTAGTGGAAGAATTCGAGCAATTACACCTAGAGAAAATTCCTCGGGTAATGAATACCGAAGCAGATTTGTTATCCAAAGCCAAACGGTATGATGAAGAAAGAAGCCAGTCAAGTATAAACTCCATTCGTGTTCAGAACATCACTTCGGGATGGAGTCTACCATATTGGAAATTTTAACCCAAGCCATACTCCCCGACGGCATGACAAAAGCAACCCGAATAAGAAGGCAATCGGGAAAGTTTGTAGCCATCGGGGATGATCTGTACAGAAGAGGCTATGCCTCCCTGTTACAAAGGTGCATCGGGAAAGAAGACACTGAGGAGATCTTAACAGAAGTCCATGAAGGCACCTATGGGTCACATATCAAAGAAGAAGCATTGGCCGCAGTCATTCTATGACAAAGATATTTTTGGCCAAATATGGAAGAGCAAGCCCGAAAGTTAGTGAATAAGTGTCGAAGGTGCCAAGAACACACTCACATCCAAAGATTACCATCCAAACTCATAAGTTCGGTAGATTATCCGATCCCATTTGCAGTATGCAGAATCAACCTCATTGGGGTATTGCCAATGACACCCGGAGGCTTGAAGTACTGCGTAGTTACCGTTGATTACTTCATAAAATGGATTGAAGCTGAACCTTTGGCCAGTATAACAACTTAAAACATACGAAAATTTTTATGGAAAAACATCATATGTAGGTTCGGGTGCCCAAAGGTTATCATCACAAATAACGGATCCCAGTTCAAAGACTCTGGATTCCAAGACTTTGCAGAAGAGTTCGGCATAAAGCTCCATTGTATGCCGGTAGCACACCCATAAAGCAACGAGCAAGTAGAAGTCTCAAATTGAACCATCAAAAAAGGGTTGAAGAAAAGATCGGGAAAGTCCAAGGGAAAATGGCTCAGTGAACTCCCACATGTACTCTAGAGTTACCGAACCACCCCTAGAAGATCCACCGGGGAAACCCCTTTCTCTCTTATGTATGAGACTGAAACATGAATCCCGATCAAAGTAACTTATCCATCCTTACGGGAACAAACCTTCCAACAAGTTCAAAATGAAAAAGGGTTAAGGACTAACCTGGACTTGCTCGAGGGCAGAAGAGAGCAAGCCGAACTCAGAAGAAAATGCTTCCAAGAAAGAATGGCCAAATCTAGTAATGCAAAAGTAAAGCTTAAATGAATAACAATTGGAGATCTAGTCCTGAGGCAGACCAAGTTGGGTTCAAGAAAGCCCAAAGGAAGAGTATTCAGCAAAACATGGGAAGGACCTTTCGAAGTCATCCATGAGGATCAAAAGGAAGTATATAGACCATAGGATGGAGAGGGCAGAGAGCTCAAACACCCATACCACTCAGAAGTACTTAAGAAATTTTACGTGTAAAGAAATATTAAATTGATCAAATGAAAGCAAATGAGAGGATGCAGGTTTATACCGAACCTCTACAAAAATAGATCTACAAAATACCAATCTTCATTAAACAAAACCCGAAGGCCATTACAAGAGAATAACAGCCCGAAGGCACTAGAAAAGTAAAAAGAGAAAGATTATTACAAGTCAGGAGGATTGGATGTCGAGGTTTCCTCCGAGGGAATAGCTAAGGGTCCAGGATTTTCAGGCTCAGAGGGCATCGAGGGCTTCCAGAATTCGAGACTGCACCAAGAAGGCTCTACGGTGTATTCTTCCCTGGAGTCAAGACCCGAAAGGTCAACTCTCAGATTCTTGTCTAGTATCTGCCTCCGGGCAACGCATAAGCCTTCGCAGAATTTTCTAGCTACCGAAATAGCCACATCAATTATATTTTTCTGGTACCCGGAGAGCCTGTCAGTAGCCTTCTTCAACTTAGCCTCCAGCCCATTAATCTTGTCATGAAAACCTTTCTTGTCAATCTCAAAATGATCCTTCAAATTTGTAAAGTTGACATCATATTCTTCAACCTTCTTCTGAAGCAACTCCACTTTTTCCAGAAGTTCAAAGACTTCATTCTCAGCATTCTTCAGGTGGGTCATTTGAGAAGACATAACTTTGGCCAGAGCTTCCTCGGCCTTTACAAAAGCAGTTACCTCAGCCTCAGTACCCCTACCCATTTTAGCTCTTCCCGAACCTCATCCATCGGAAGCTCGAATGACTCAGATGCGCTCATCCTTCTTCCCAAGACTTTCTCATAGATGTTGATCCTTTGGATCATCTTGGCAATAAATGTCAAATCCTGAGTCACCCGAAGCTCAGGGTGAGACCTAATAGAGCTGGTAGCCCGAACCAATTGGGCAATCCATCCGGCCACACAATGGATCTATAATGAAAAGCAAGTCAGCAATAAGTAGAAAAGATTTAAAAACAAAAAACAATTACCTGGGAAGCCTGAACCTCCATCCTGAAAGCCACCAGATCCAGGTCCAGGAGGAGATTTTGAAGATCATCCACGGGCCGGGCTGTTGTAATCCCCTACACAACTCCGGAGCCATGACTCTAGCATCTTGGTCATCCAGAAGACTTTGGTCCTCATGGAACAACTAATCGGGTTCCTGGGAAATTAGATCTACTCCCGAATGATGGAGCTAGGCATCCCTTTGTTGACATTTTTGCAAGAATGAGAACAAGATAGGAAGTGAAGAGGATCGTCCCTGAACATCCGACGCAAATTATAAAAGATTACCCAGAAAGGGACGGACTTCAACCTAATTGATGATTTATTCTTACCTAACAGGTACTCTATCGGGATAACATCTTCGGGTGCCTCGCTAGCAGGAATAAACGTCTCATACTTCCCCTGGTCAATTTTCCTCCTCTTAGCATCAATCTCTTTAATAGACTTGTAGACATGATCACAAGTCACACCAGCAGGAATGTTTAGCACATTGTCGTCCAAAGTACGATGAGGGGAGCCTTCATCGCCGAAGGCACTGTGGTAGTCAAATTCAGGTGCTTCTAAGGAACCATCGGGAGTTTCCTCCAAGACACCAGTAGGCACAGCCAAACCTGACCCTTTTTTCCTTTTTGGAGCTCTCTTCGGGGTGCGTTTGGGCTCTAGAGGCTGAGGCAGAGCCAACGTCCCGCCCATTGCATTCTTGAAGACATCTTCAAAGTTTCTATCCTTATCATTCGAGAAACTCATCTCTGTAAAAAGATAGGATAAATTAGAGTTAATATTAGAGTGAACCAGGATACAAAAGGATAGGAAAGAACCTTTGAGAAAAGCCTCGTGAGATATCTGCCGTCGGAGACACCGAACCAAAGCTATATCCTGAGCCGATGGAGAAATGGCCTGAATCCCGAGTGCTGGTAGGTCACCCTTTATTACACCAAGATGCATAAGGACACCCTGTGTAACCAAGAGGTTGTGAAGAGGCACCGGGAACAATTCTTTGGGATCATCCCCGAACCAATTTACTAATCACCGGAGCTTATGGTCAAATTTCTTATATTTTTTCTTCGAGATGGGGTCATTACGGAGATGCCAAGGGGTCTTGACATTGAGGAGATCCCCAACGTTCCAGGAAGTCTGATGCTTCCAAGAGGGATTAGGCTGTAAGAAGAAGAATTATTTATGCCAACATTTGCTGCTGGTGGGACACTTCCATGTGAAGTTGTACTTTATGATTGAGGTTCATTGGAGGCCGAAGAAGTAAAAGCAATTCTGAGCCTTAGTCATTATTTTGTAATATTGGATAAAAGTGGGAAGAATGGGAGAAACCCTGAAGGCACCAACGAGACTTAAGTTGGCATTAATATGATAGTAGGTGTTAGGATTGAATTGGTTGACTGCTACCCCATGGGCTCGAGCCAACTGGCCGAGGAAAGGATGGGGAGGGAACTTAAGGCTGCACTCAAGCTGAGCCTTAAAAACTACCATCTAACCTACCCCTGGCTCGTACACCTTACACTTATCAGTAGGAACCCGAGTACGGATGGACCGGGGTAAAAAGTAGCTTGACTGCCACTCCTGAACCAAGTCCGGAGTAGCCTTACTTTTGAAACTCTCAACTTCGGTCCAATAACCCTCGGGAACAACACCATTCACCTCTAGAAGGCATGGGTCTGAAGGACGAGTAGTAAGAGGAAGAGGAAAAGAAGCCATTTATTTTACCTCGAATCATGGGCCGAAAGAAGCTGATGGGAGCAGATGGGCCGAACAAAAGTAAACTCTACGCAGCCTGGTCAACCACCGGTAGAAAACAACTTCTGCCGAAAGTTCACCGGAAAGATCAGGAGCATCGACTAGCCTCCATATAAATTTTAGCAAGATGACTTCAACACTACCACCACTACGACACCACCGTCCCTTAAGCAAACTCGCCGCCTGATGAAGAGTAGTGCGATCCGTTATTAGAGAGCTAAGGAAGCACTAGAAGGAAGTAGACGAGCAAGAGAAGGAAGCAAGAATGAGAAGTGATAATTCCAATTCACTTCTCAAGTATTTAAAGAGCGTTCGGGGGTATGAAACATAATTAGAAGCTCAATCCACACCATTGATAAAAAAAGTTACCTCGAGATTCATGCCATACTTAAACCGCCATTGCCCAAAGGAAAGCATCCAGCAAGACAGTTAAAACATCAAGACCCGGAGGAAAATAACCAGGATCCACGTACAAACATTATCACTCTGATGCACATGCATCCGGGAATCAAAAGAGGGTAATTCTAAAGCCCCAACATTACAATGGCCGGATGCACATCCATCCGGGAATCAAAAGGGGGAAATTCTAAAGCCCTAACATTACAATGGCCGGATGCACATGCATCCGGGAATCAAAAGGGGGCAATTCTAAGGCCCTAACATTACAATGGTTGGATGCACATGCATCCGGAAATCAAAAAGGGATAATTCTAAGAGCTCCAAACTAGGGAACATAACCAACTACACAAGATGCCCATTACCCAGTGGGTGACCTGGAGTCCTTCCAATCCGACAGGTCCATGTTAGGGGGGACATGATGGCCAATAGGTCCAAACCAAGTCTCCAAGGCCCAAAATGGGCCTATAAACCCAAAAAAGCCCACAAAGACCCTTCAGTCAGCAACGCAGGAAATTGGCCACATTAATAACATCTGAACACACCATACCTGAATTTATATGCCCACAAACTGAGATCATGCCCTTAGCGCATTACTACCTGATGGCTTGCATCTAAGATATATTTACCACTTGTCCTCTGACACCAACCGCCTCTTTCCTTTCAAAGTATTACAGATGTGTCACTCTATTAGACAAGACAATATAAACCTACCTCATTCCATCATTTAAGGTAACTATTCACTTTACCCAAAGTCTGGCACATTCTCTTCACCCGTTTTACTGACATAAGCATTGGAGGACCCACCACCGGGCAAAACTTTGGCCTACTCTACAGGTTTTGTTAAATTATGTAGGCTAACCTACTAGAACATAGAGATATAAATTAATGTGGTTAAGACCAGAAGGCAGAGACGTAATAGCATGATGGTCCCTATTGAAGTACTGCCACCAATAATCATTCTTCTTTCTTCATGAACAAGTAGGAGGATGAAGAACACATATGAACATTCATATAGGGGCCAAAATACATTCATATAGGGAAGGATAATGGATGATCAAGGAAGATAGATTTGTGGTGATGGAAAAGTGGTGATAAGTGTTGAAGAAACACAAAAAAATGTTCACCCAAAATGCTCCTAGAAAGCCTTGATGATTTCGGCCTTGCAGTGAGAGAGGATAAAGATGAAGATGAACAAGAATTGAAGTAACTTCCAAATGGTGTGTATGATGATGAAGGCCGGCCTCCCCCTCTATATTTGTCACCACTACCCCTATTCCCGGTGCGGAGAAAGTGAAAGCGATGAACAGGGGTGGTGGTGAAAATTTGGTATCATAGCTGGTTTATGTTAGGTATGTTTGGGCGGACAAGCCCCCTATGCTATCGATCGTGTCTAGGGTGGTTCAGTGATGAGGGCCCCCCTCTTTGCGAGAACCACCTTGGAACCAAAGGTGGGACAGTGGACGGCCGGTCTAAACACACTTGACATAGCTAAAGCATCGTTCTTACCTAGGAAGGTCAGAAAATCGCAAAAGACTCACCCATTTGGAAAATGGACGTCTGGATATAGAATTAAGGAAACTAGGAAAGCTTCAGCCAGAATTTTGATTCCGCCTATTCTGTTTGAGTAGTAAAACATGCATTGCATATGCACTACAAAGCCATTAGGAAATATTGTTGTCTGCTTTAA
Source organism: Daphne laureola (assembly GCA_038382905.1). Taxonomy (NCBI): domain Eukaryota; kingdom Viridiplantae; phylum Streptophyta; class Magnoliopsida; order Malvales; family Thymelaeaceae; genus Daphne; species Daphne laureola. The sequence goes on from JBBYHH010246179.1 coordinate 8,549, forward strand.
GATAACTGTTATGTCGTGCTCTTTCTGTTATTAAGTTTCAGGTTATTTGGAATTGCTCGCTGGTAGCGAGGCCTGATCTACCTGGAATTACATGAAAGTATGTGGAACCCAAAGTAAAAATTATGATTTATTCATCAGTGTTGTGTTCTCCCATATGTTAGGATTTCTGAATTTTAGAGCATCTGTTATGAAAGGACTTAGGTCCCTTTTAGTAAGAATCTGGATTTGTGAGTTAAGTCCATTTATGGGAACGTAAGTTCCGAAATGACGGTAGCACTACCGTTTTCAGTATCTGCGCTAGTTTATGGATAGGATGGGTAAAGGGAGTGAATGGCCAATGGAAACGCCAGAATTCTATCTGAAGGACAATTACACGAACACAGAGACGTCGAAACCAACCGTGATGATAACATGTACAAATCAACAATGCGATCCGAAAAGGAGCAATTGTGTTCTACATCAACTTATGGATATCAAGATAAATATAGGATTACGACAAATGTCAATGAAGCGCTTAAGATCAGTTTAATTTACGTTAGTGAGTACCGTATAGTTTTAGGACTCGATACTATCTGTGGTTGCCGGATTAGAAAACCGGCAATTGACTCGGGATGCAATGAGATGCATTCAGAGGACGGGACTCCGTTAGGCTCTGTAAGCTAGTCTAAACTATCTCTCCTGTCTAACAGACGGTGGTTCGAGCAAGTCAATATTATTGGACAAATTCGTCACCGGGAAGGTGAGCCATTAAGTCCGTTATGATCAGCTCAGTCTATAAGAGGCTAATGGATCTAAAATTTTGCAGGAGGGTTCCCAACTAGGCCTACTACCTTAGATTAAATTCCTGCAATTTATTTCAACCAGTAACCTGGAATACGAATTAAATCTGGACTAGACACAAAGTTGTTTTCAGGAAAAATAGTAGAATTTGGCCAAAGTTGTACGAATAAACTGTACCGACTCAGAATGAGTTTAAATCTAAAAATGTTTGTGAGCGTAGCCCCACGTGTCTAGTTTAATCAAAAATTTATGGAATCAGATTTGGACATCTTTGGAATTTTCTAAAATTGTTTTACTGACAGTTTGTAGAGCTAGAAACTTGGAAGGATTTCCTGTTTTCCCTCAAGTTAGAAAAATTGGAGTTTTGCGGTTGTGTGACACATAGGGTGTACACCACTCTCATCATGAAGTTTTGAGTTATGTTCTACTTAATGCCCACATCATCTGGTAATTATTCTAAGTCCATACACGTGGACATTCTGCTTAGCCATCTTTGTACCGCCAATGTATTTGAAATATCATTCGAAATAAATTTTTGATTAAGGGTCTTGGACCCTATTCGAAGGTTGATTCAAGAAGTTATGTTAAGAGTATTCTGAATTGTTCGAGGATTGATGTTGATGAAATTTTGTTCAGTTCGTGAAGTGGGAAATGAGCAACGAGATTACTTGCGGGTGAAGATTCCTAGCGCCTAGAGAACTGGAGGTTATAAGGTTGGTTCATTTAACCCCCTCCTGTTCTGAAGTTGCACCGTATTGGTTTTTCGAGGTGCTTGTTGGTACTAAGGAAGTTGGAATATTGACATTCCACATGTCAACAATTATGGTCACAACCGGGAGAGCGGTTTGTTGACCCCCAAGTTTAATTTTGTGATGTTAAGAAAGTGTGTATCAATTTTGGTCATGTGGGTATATCCAAAATAAGTTGAGGTGATGACGACGCGCATGTGCGTGATTGTCGATAAGTATGGTCGTTACACCAGTGATGTTCCCATCGAAGGCAAGTCTGAAGTTCACATTCTGGATATGTAATACGTCAGATTAGTAATACTCTATACGTACAAGTTAAGGTTAAGGCTTGTGGGGGGAACCTAATGTTTTCAATGTTGGAATGAATACATAACACCTTTCGAGGTAAATGTGATATGTTCGGTTTTCCGATATTCTGAGATTTCTTAAGATGCTGATTTCATAAAATCTGCATTTGTGACCGATCTTGGATGAATAAACTGTACCAGTTGGCTGATATTTTTGAGCTGAAAATGTTTATGTGCGTAGCCCTATGTGTCTAGTTTATTTCAAATTTCACATAACATGATTTGTATGTCTTTGAATTTATTAAAAATGTTAGACTGATAGGAGGTCTGCTGGAATAGTTTTGTTTGCAGAAACTGAAATTTTATGTGTGAATTAGTTTGTGAAATGGAGGATTTGTGGAATTTTGTTGGACTATGGGCTAAACCCACCATTACGAGTTGGATTCTGGTTGAGGTAGGACTCTGGGAGATATCCCATCGTCACCTCGTGTGAGAGCTTTGAACTCTATTCTGTCTGGAAGTGACCCATATCGTATAGTACGATTCAATATTGCTTTTCCAAGGTATCTGTCTTATGTAGCCACTATGTGACTGTGTTCTCTTTGTCTGTAAAGTTGGGAGCCTGTTTGTCTAAGATCTAAGGTCTGACATCTATGTTACGTTCGGATTGCACCTTCGGGTGTTACATTGGGATCTGCTTTATTCTGTTATGCACCTCCGGGTGTTCTATTATGCACCTATGGGTGATCTGATTCGGTCTGATCTGTTGGGATCTTCTATGTTTTGTTTCGTACCATAGTAGTCAAGCGATCTGTTTTGGTCTGTTCAGTCCAGTTTGGTAATCGTCGAAGGTTTCGACGAAAGTTCAGGTTTGGAAACCGTTAGGGTTGGGATCCGTGCTGGAAATGATATGGCTTTGCAATTGAGATTGGGTTGTCTCACATGTTCGATATTGGTAAATTCGGTATTGGTTAGTTCAGAGGGAATTTATAAGGCCTGGTGTCGATCACATAGAGAAGATTAGTTGGTAGCACCGAACTTCATCATAACGAAGTGTCAGTGGTTGTTCTATATTGGAAGTTAGATCAAAGTTTCTGTTAAACGACTCATTCCTAAGGACAGGACTCGGGAACCGTTTCGTACCGCTTAGGTTGCGGTTCAAGTTTCTGTAAGAATGATTAAAAATGGTTCTGACATTGAAGTTAAGGATAGTATTGGAGGACCAAGAGTCATAAGTGGGGAAGAATGTTACAGTCACCTGTGAAAAATGGTAAATTTTTGAGAAAAATTTCGGTCGGGCAAAAATCTGCAATTCCCGGAACTCAGTTTTAAACATGTAGGAACACATTTTCTAATAATTATGATATTTCAGAAATTATATTGAGGTCCATTTTAGGGTGTTTCACATTTTTGGAAGGAATCGTGAACCCCTGGTCATTTTTGCAATTTGCGATTTCGGCGGGTAAAATGCTCAATTTTGGTTAATAATTGGAAACGGACAACTAATGGAGATGATTATGATGAAATATTTTGTAATATGATTATGGAATTATATTACTGGACGTTTAGTATGAGAGACGAGGAAAAAAGTGGAGGAATTAGAAAACCGGCTTAAATACGCGCAAGTGTTGTGAAATAGCTCACAATTGCAAAAAACACTTCTCTCTCCTCCCTCTCTCCTCCATGTCCGATTTTGGAGCTCTCCATCATGGATTTTCTTCAATTTCCTTCATCAATTCTTCTCCATTTTCCTGAAGAATTGAAAGGTATGCCTAAATTCATGTTAGGTTCATGATTTAAGAAAGATTGATGGTTGAAACTCACCGTTTTCTTCTCTTTGTTAAGGCCGAATTTTTCTGCCCATTTTCTGAAGGATGAGTTCTTCATTAATCCTTGATATTAGCTTGAGTTAAGCTTGTATTTAGGTTGATAATGAAGTTGTTTGAAGTATTTCATTCCATTTCTATGACTTGGGCAAGATTTGAGCTAGGGTTTGGTTATGTTCTTAAACCAAATTTGGGGGAAGTTTAAATTGATGTCTAATTAGTGTTGTTGGGTGGTATTAGAGCATCTTTAATACTTGGTGTTAAGATCAATTCATGGTTGATCTATGAGCTATGTGTTAATGGCAAAAATTCTTGGTGGAGAAATAAATGTTGGATTTAATTGAAAGTGTTGATGGATTTGTATTCCTGAGTTGTTAGGGAGTAATTATAATGCTAGTAACTTTCATCAATTCAAATGGGAAGGTTGTCGACAGTTTGATGCAAGATTTGAGATGAATTTTTAAAAGTTGTGAAAGTTGTTGTTTATGAACATAGGATGTTTCCTAAGGTCTAGGAACACCTAATTAATAATAGAACAATGAAAAATAACCATGTTTAGGTCATGGTCAACTATGGTCAAAGTTTGGCCAAAGTGGGCTGAATTTGACTAAAGTGTTGATTTAGGTTGAAGAGTTGGTTCAATTGTGTTGTTAGGTTGTTAATGAACAACTTTAATGCTTGCATGAAGTGTTGAATCAATGGTTATGATGAAAGTCAAATGTGGTCAAAGTTGGTTGATTTTGCGTGAATTTGAGTAAAGTATGTAATAGTGATTAAGAGATTATTCAATCCTACTCTTGGGTGGTTAGTGAACAACTTTGATGCTTGAAGTTAGTTGAGAAACATCATGGAACATGTAG
>JBBYHH010246289.1:0-13049 GCA_038382905.1 Daphne laureola
TATATATATACTAACTGAATAGGGGAATTTTACCGTTCCATCAACAGTATTAGGAAAATACCAAAGTTAGGCATTACTTTTTGCTGTTGTATTCTATACCTCTACATTTAATTTCTTTTAAATTAAGTCAGTGGGCCTTTAGTATGTCGCGGTGCTAGACATGACCGGTTCACTATGGCAGGGCCTCAAACGGTAATTCCAGGTAAGTTTAGTGGCCGGAATAACTTAGCAGCAAAATCTTATAAAGTCCTCTAAGTTTTTCATAATGTACATAAAAACCCCGTGCCTACCATCCATAGTAACCGGGAGAAAACTTCGACTATGAGTCTTTTATTATCTCTACTGGGTACTTCGTTTCACAAGTGATATTCGTGTGATAAGAAAGTCCAACTCTCCCCTTTGAATGATGGTGTTGGACCCTTTCCAATCTTCCACAAACTAGCAGACTTATGTAGCGAATACTAGGAACTTTAATGATGACACTGTGAAATAAATCCATCCAATAAAAAATTAATTTCAAGTGTTTTGGTTTTGTGAGATTTAAAAAAACACCCATTTTCTAGCCAATTTTAAAACACTCAGAGCATCTACAACAATACTAGTTATAAGACTCTTAAGTTAAATATAATTAGTAAAAATAGAAAAAATGAAAAAAATCCGATCCAACAATACTAGCTATTACACTAGTCATAATAATTTTTGTTATTCTGCTCTCTAAATTTAGAAGCGAAAAGAGAAAATGTTAAATTCACTAGTCAAAATAGTTAATAATTAATATTAGTGTGGTGAGAATGTTAAAATTATTAATTAAAATAATTTTTTATATTATTTTAATTATAATATAATTTAAAATTGTATGATCAACACTTAAATTGCAACACCCGCAACAATTTGCGAGGTGTTACTACTAGTATATACTAACCAAATAGATCATATTTACTGTTTCTGCAACATTAGTAATTTTGTCTTATTTGCATGAGTAAAATCCAATTATAAATGAACACCTATTCATCCCTATTCTTTTTACACGACCCATTTTAGCTATAGCCAAAAAGTGTAGTTTTTTGCCGCCACGCAGTGTTTACAATTCCTTTTTTTCTAAAAGGTTACTCTTACTCACTTCCAACCAATCTAAATTTTCAAGTTTTGTTTGTTGAATAGAGAATACATAAGACAAAAAAACCTGAAATTTTTATATTTAGAAAAGATTTGGATTAAAAAAAACTTCAAGAACCCAATCAGAAAACTTAAGTAGATGCTCTACGTGAAAAGGAATTAAATAAAAAGGAAAATAATGCACCTAAGGAAATATAAATATTGTATTTATATATATATTTTTTAATTTCTGGAATAACTAGAATAAATTACTTTACATATTTTCGTTGTAGCCACATTTTGATATTGTCTTTACTAATTTGAACTTCTTCAAGTGTGGTCTTTTTTTTATACTCCCCCTGTCTGCAAAAGTATTTAATTTATGATTATTTTAGTATATTTTTAGAAATTAAAAATTTAAATTTGAATCATAATTTGATATCCATATTTTTTAAATATATTTTTTTTAATTTTTTTTAATGTTTATCTTTATTAAAAAGGATTTATTACCAAATACTCCCCTGAACTACTATAAATCGCTCACTTTAATCCCTAGACTAAAAAACCTTCCAACTCAGGACCTGAACTACTATGAGTCGCTCACTTTAGTCCTTACACTCACTGAACCGATCACGTGCTCGCACATGTTGATGAACTCTGTCACGGATATTAGTTAGGTAATGGTAAGAGGGGTAAAATTGACAATGCCTAATGGAATCACTTTAAGTATTCTCTTTCTCGCTTTCTTCACCACAGAGGCGGAGGCAGAGAACAAAACACGTATCAGAAGAAAGAAAGAAAGTTTGATTCCACCATAGACCCGACCCTACCACGCTGAAAAATGTTGGAGATTTGCCATTTTCTGGGACCGCAACTTCTTGTCATCTTTGAGGTGTTCGAGTTTGAAGGTACCATGTGACTTTTCTGGATTAGGATTTAGTTTATTCAACCGCATTATCTTGAAAACTGTGATTAGGGATTTTATAATTGAGCTTTCTTTTTGTTTTTTATGTAGATGTCAGATACTTATGTTTACACATTGTATTATGGTGGGAGATTTGTACGTGATCCAAGCTTATACTATGTTGACAGTAGCGTCAAAGTTTGTAAGATGTATAAGGACCTTGTTACTTATTTTTCCCCAACTTTTGTGCTTAGAATTGTAGGCCTCAGTGGAGAAGACATTAGAGGTATTTATTACAAAAAAACTACTGGGACAGTTGAGGAAGAGTTAAGTGAATTAATTGATGATGGTAGTTTGATGAGAATGTTTGATTCAACTATTTTGGGCAAGGGGTTAGACTTATATGTTGAACATAGTCTTGAGTGGTATAGTAGGAACAATCAGATTGTGAGTGTAAGGCCATTAGTGGGGACCACTCCATCATTATCTAAACAAAATGTTGACTCGGTCAATGGGGGGGAAATTGAAGTGGGTGAAAAGGTAAATGTTTCATTTACTTACAATAAGGCTGAGGTAGGTGCAGAAATAGAGGTGGGTGAGAGAAGTTAAGAAGAGAGAGAAGAGGACAAAAATAAAGAAAGAAAAAAGGAAGCTGTGAATGTTGAAAGTGGAGATGATTTGGATGATGAATGTGAGGATGAGCTACATGGTATTTATGATACACTGCCTCCTAACCATGATGATGAGGAGATCATTAAGGGAATTAATGCTGTTAGGAAATATTTTAGGTCTTCAGTGAAGGGTCGGCTAAGAGCTGAAGCTGGAGATGGTGGGGGGCCTGTTGCTGCTGTGAATCAAGGATTTTCATATTCGGATGTTGATAATCTTGATGGAGATCCTGCTACAGAGTTTGATAACTCAGACATTGGAAGCATAGATTCAAAGATAGAGGAAGATGGAAGGTTGGTTTTGAGAAGAGTTAGAAAAAAATTTCCAAGGTATGATGAGAAGTGTAAAGAGGTCAAGTATTGTGTTGGTATGTGTTTCATATATCATTTGCAGTTCAAAAGATCCCTGAAGAAATGGTCTGTGCAAGAGAAGAGAGATCACATCTTCAAAACAACTGAGAGGAAAATGGTGAGGGCTATATGCATTGATACCAACTGTAAGTGGCTGATTTATGATGCATATGAAGAGAGAAGGAACAAACGTCATTTTGTGGTGAAGACATTGTATGACAGACACACTTGCACCCAAGTGTTCAAGATCAAAGGCATTACTGCACCTTGGATTGCAGATCATTATCAGGATCTGATAATGGCACATCCAGCCATGAAAGCTAGTTTTCTACAAGACACTGTTAGGGCAGATTTACACATTGAGGTGTCAGCAGATCAATGTGGTAAAGCTAGGCGTAGTGTGGTCAAGAAGCTGACAAGAGATGTGACCCATGAATATAGCAGGGTACATGACTATGCCAAAGCTTTGATGGAAACTAATCTAGGTTCAACTGTAGACATTGTAATAGAAGAAAGTGAACCTGGAGAGGCATCTAGGCTTAAGAGAATGTATGTTTGCCTTGGTGCATTGAAGCAAGGGTTCAAAGCGGGATGTAGAAGGTACTTGGGGATTGATGGTTACTTCCTTAAAAGAGTGGTTAAGGGAATGTTGTTGACAGCAGTTGGGAAAGATGGAAACAACCAATTGTTTCCACTTGCTTGGTGTCAAGTTGAGAGTGAAAATGAAGATATTTTTTCATATTTTCTAGAGCTTTTGGGAAGAGATATTGAAGATGGAACTGGTGATGGTTGGGTTTTTATGTCGAATCAACAGAGGGTAAGTGTTTCATTTTAATTTATGCACTCTATTTTCTTATGTTATGTAATATGTATGAAGTAGTAAACTGTGTCCATTTTATTTGCAGGGCTTGCTGAATGCTTTGGCTTTTTTGTTCCCCATGGCTGAAATCAGGTTGTGTGTAAGGTATATTTATGGCAATTGGTACAGTGACTTTAAATGTGACCATCTCAAAATAGCCTTTTATGCTCTAGCTAAAGCTAATAAAGAATTCCAGCTTCATAAAATATTAGAAGAGATAGAGGAGTTAGCTGAAGGGTCTAAAGCAGTAGTTGAGAGGGTAGATTTGAGGAGGTGGTGTAGGGCATACTTTAGGAATTCAACAAAGTGTGATTCTATTGATAATAATAATACACAAGATTTTAATTTTGTACTCATATCTGCTATGGGGAAGCCTATCATAACAATGATGGAAGAAATTAGAGAACATTGCATGGAAAGAATTGCTGCTAGGAGAGCTTTTGTAAAAAAATGGAAACACAACTGTGGGCCTAACATCAGATTGCTTATTGGTGAGAATAGTGTTGATAGTTTTAATTGGAGATGTAAAGGGAATAGATATGATGGTTATCAGGCTAAATATGGTACCACACAACACAAAATGTATCTAAGATCTAAGACTTGTAACTGCAAGGGGTGGGATGTATCAGGCATACCTTGTGTACATGTTATTGAAGCAATAATGGGTAGGGAAGAGGACCCTTATAACTACATTGATGACTGGTTTAGGCCTGATATGTTTGGGAATGCATACAAGTATGCAATTCAACCAATGCCTAGTGATGATTTCTGGGAAGACTCTGGTTTAGGGCCCATTAGATCTCCAAAATTTAGGGTACTGCCTGGAAGGCCAAAAGTATCAAGGATCAAGAGCAGGGGAGAACTAGTGAAGGGGAAGCACAAGCTGTCACGTAATGGGTGTGTGATGCATTGCAGTTTATGTGGGTCTGATCAGCATAATGCTCAGAAATGTAAAAAAAAAACAGGTATCTGAAATACATCCTTAATTTAATAGATTACATTATTAGTAGGGAAAGATTTAACTCCCTACATCTTTTTTTTTTTCAAGCCTGATGCAAACAACCAACAAAAAGGGAAAGGTAAAAAGAAGAGTCAAGGAAAAGGGAAGGAGACAGCAAATGCAAATCAGGTAGTTAATGTAACATTAGTATGTTTGTAGCTTCAGTTTTTTTTATCAAATGTGTACTCAGCCTATATGTATGATTGTTCAACATGAAGACTTAAACTTGAAGAGGAAGAAGAATCATTCACAAGAAAATGTTTCAACAGTTGGGAACAAGAAGAAGAAACCTACCAACAAGCAATATGTTTGTAGCACATCTCAACAAGCTAACATCTCTCAATCAACACAACAAGATCAGTGATTTTGAGAACAAATATTTTGTAGCCTCAAGTATCAGTGACTTTAGGTTTAATGCAGGGTGTGTAATTTTGTGCATTGTATTTCAGTTTAGTGCAGGTAGTGTAACTTGATGAAAGTACTCTGTTTTGAAGTAGGCAAACTTGTAGCCTACCAACATTTGATGAATGTAAGGATACTAATTTCATTCAGCTGTGTTTAAAAGAAGATTGAATGCAAACTTTGAATGAGGAGACTTTGAAAGTTTAAGAGCAGATTGAATACCCTTTCTCCTTCTTGATTGAAACTAGCAGTGACAGATTGAGATACCAACAACTTTTATTGATACCAAAACAGAATTTATTACATGTTCATCATGTGCTTCATCCAACTAAGACAGAGCTTACAAATTCAAACCCCTTGCAGATCAATCGAGCCTAAACCCATAACCCCAATCCTCACAGCAACAAATACTACAACTATGATAACTAACAATCTTCTAATAGACAAAGGAATGAATTTCTTTTCAGCAACATTCTCCAATGCAGGCATCTCAATTTCCTTCAAGTCAGCTGGCCTCCTAACCCTGACCTGCAGCAGCTCCATCTCAAGCCTTCTCTCATTAGCAACCAACCTTCTAATCACATGTTGGGAGCGCAAAGTGAATGGCCGATCAATCCATTTAAAGAAACAAGATGGATTCGTATGGTCAAAGAAACAAGACAAAGAAAACGGACATGAACTCCAACAAGAAAATTGAACCACAACTATTAAAGATCAACCAAGAGAAAGAATCACTTACCTTGTAGTTTTTGCAGCGAAAAAATCTCCTTCCATAGTTAGCAGTGTCCCTTTTTGCCTCAGCAAAAAATGTTGGTAACCGACAACTGAAAATCGACCTCTCACCAACGAATTCATCGTATCTGTCGAAGCATCCTTCGAATTCTGAATAACCCGACGATTCGTTGCTTGATGCGTTCGAATTCATCACTATAATTTAAGGATTCACCTATGAAATTGCTCAATCGATTTGGGGTAATCTTAGGGTTCTATGATTTTGGGGAAGAGATCTTGTTCAAAAGAGGGGGATTTGGGTCGAGGGAAGAGGGAAGACTCATTAATATAACAAAATTGATCCGTTCGGGTCAATCCGTTATTTATGAGTCAACATTAACTCAAGGGACTAAATGAATTAACGGACTATAGTTCAGATCCTGAATTGGAAGATTTTTTAGTCTAAAAACTAAAGTGAGTGAATCATAATAGTTCAGAAGAATATTTGATAATAAAGCCATAATAGAATTAGAGCGAAAGTTGAAAAGATGAAAAAATATAAAAACAATTGTCAAAAGAACACCACCTAACTCAAACACACCTTAGCAGAAGTTGATTTTCGGTGGGCAATAACGTAAATGTCTCAGGACAAAGGGTTATTTGCAGAGCATGTCTAGTTGTCCACTCTTCTCAGTTCAATTTCCCTCCAAAAGACGTTACCGGAGAAAATAGCTGGTGCAGTTTCTACCGTTTCACCGGAGCCGGAAATGGCATCTCGGAATGGCGGTGTCGTGGGAAGAATCAAGGGGGCCGCGGAGAATTTGTCATCCGACAATCAAGCGCTCCTCGCGGTTAGTGTTTTTCCTTTTCATCTTTTCGCTTTGGTCTCTAGCGATTCTAGGTTAACGGCTCGCTAGTCGAGTCCATGATCGACTCGATTGCTTTCTTCATCCGGTGCTTGCGTTCAATTGACCCTGGCAATTGCTATTTTTAGGTCTAAACGAAAAACCCTAACAATTGTTCGTTCCACTAAGGGTTTTTTTTTTCCTTCCTTGATCTGCGCTTTTCGACATGTTTTGTTTTCTAAGAAAAAGTGGCATTCATATTATGTTGATGTAGCGTGATTTCAGCAAATATTTTCCGCTGCTGTTTGTTTCAGCATAAAGCTTCACAAGGGACTCTGTATACTTATAGAAACACTAAACATGTCAACTTAAAGATATGACATGTCTACATGTTTTGGACGGTGATTCTTAATTAGCCTAATTATGCTTCCTTTTGTCTAGCTCACTTGTAGTGTTTCTTGCTTTTCAGGATATAGTGAAGGCTATAAACGTCATGAAAGGTGTTGCTGTTGATCTGGAGCGAGATAATCATTCTGAAATGGTATTTTGAGCTCTGTCTTTCAGACCTTGTATCTGAAGTTGGGGGCAACAAAAGAAGTTTAAAATACTAGGAGGTCAAAGTGGGAGTCATTATATCCCTTTGAAATCGAATTCATTCATCATTGTTTCAATATTTTAACTGGTTGTCAAGGTTTCATACCAGTAAAAGTTCTAGCATCCTCTTTCTTCTTGCCAACTATGAAATATGATTAACCTGTTGTTTCCAACCAAGCGTATTAGAGACAAATGGTTTGTGTAGCTTACCCCTTTTAATCATATCAAGGTTTAGTTAATATGTTGACTGTTATACAGGTGAAGCAGCTGGAAGGTGCAGTGATGGAGCTGTTAGAAACATACGAAGGCTGTACATTTTTTTCAGCAGCAGTTGAATCTGTAGGAAATGCATACAAGCCTGAGCCAGAGGTTCTTAAAAGTCTTTCTTTTTCTTATTCGCAAAGTATTTTCCTGTCATTACGTTTAGGATTTATAGAGTTCTTAAATGTTCTAATTGCAGTTAACTGATTTCCAAAAGTTACTGGAAACTGAAATTTCGAACCTTAAGGCCACTTCATCTTCGGTGACACAGAATAATGCATTGATTCGTCAATTCAAACAAGCTGTTTGGGTATGCTTTCTGGAGACTTTGGGACTCTCTCTCTCTCTCTCTTGTCATTTTGATCTTCCATTAGTGTTTCTCCTTACTATTTGGTGTTTCTCTTTCATAAACATTCATTACAAGCATTCTAAGCCTAGATATGCTTGGTAGAATCAGTAGCTAATGTAGTAGGTTTAGACAGGAATTTGGGATGAAAAAAATTGTTTGGTTCTTGTGTTTTCTTTGTCTAAAATTCTCATGAACTAGTTTACCCTTTCCACTGTTGCTGTTTGAAAGATTTTTTTATACAGGATTATACCAGACAGTTTTTGAAATGAAATGCATTCTTATAAGAATGAACAGAACTTATAATTTCTGGACATTATATGGCAAAGAAACCACCGACACAATGGATGTCATGAGTTGCACAACAAAAAACAAAAAAAAGCAGAGTAACAAACAGATATAGTTGTATTATTTCCGAACCAAAGTTCTGGCGGAAATGACACAGTGGCGGCCATGGGTTAGAACAAGTTTGATGCTTGGATTTTAATTTATCTTTGGTAGAGATCTATCATAAGTCAATGATCATGGTTAGTGTTGCTTAATGACCATATTAATTGGACACAAAAAGGTACTATGCTTTTTTTAGTGGAAAATTCTGGGGAGGGGTTTGTTGATTTTAAAGCTGGTTAAGTGATTGTAATATAGATTTCACTTCATGCTCAGAAGTCATTCCATTCTTAACCGCAGATTCTGAGTGTTTAACTAAAATTACTGGTGGCTTGTTTCTGCTTGCTTTCTGATGCTTTTTTTTCTCCATCCTTTTTGTGGACGATTTTTTACTTCTTGTTTTCAAGTGTAATTTAGATTTATTACCACCCAATATCTGATAGAAGTTTTAAAGTAAATGGTTGATGGACCAAGGGAAAATTGAGGATGTGTTGTATGTTGTAACAGTTGCAAAATGAGAATAATATAGTTTCTTTTTCTGCTGCGGGGAAGAGAAGAGGAAAATGATCTTTCAGATTATCATTAATTCTTTTTGTATTTGGATGCAGAATGTTCATCATTTGGGACAATCAATGCCAGGTGAAGAGGAAGAAGACATTGTAATGACAACTACACAGGGAAGCTTATTGAATATAAAGTGCCCATTGACCGGAAAGCCTGTCACTGAACTACAAAATCCAGTCCGCAGGTATCAGGTTTGGATTGTGTGTGTTTTTTTTAACAAACTATTGCTTTGCAAGTGATGTGGTGCAAAATTTAATTTTTAACTATTCGGCTCTTGGATCAGCTAGTTTTTGAAACCTGTAGTCTGACACTGACTGTGAAAGGTCTATTTTCTGTTTTCCTGTTCCCTTCTTCATTTTCCCTTTCTCTTCTTTTCGGTCGATAAGGGAATGACATGGATGTGAAACATAAACCATGTGTGACGTTTTTCTTATTATCTATCAAAAGCGGAGAATTGACATTCTTACTGGGACATAGAAACTGTCGCAGCGTGTCATTTAGGATCAAATTAAAAAGCAGTCCTTGCGGAAAAGGTGGCTAGTGTTTTTCAACCAATCATCCTTTTGAAGAATTTACGATTCTGTTTCAAGATTTCATAGATCAACACCTGAGCTTTCCGTTAGAATGAATGACTTCTTAATACAAATGGCTGTATGGCTCTGCTATGAGAATCACAACAATGGAAAATGTCAAACTGCTGATATGTACTGTTAGGCAACACAACATAACAGGTGAATAGTGGTTACTTTTCATAGGTATCGTTCTTCACATGATACTCAGGGTGTCCTTAGAGTGCTACTTTTTACTTCAGAATTCTGGATTTGACATTATATTATATTAACATTTGAATGTTTATGTTTAACAATATCAGTCTCTCTAGGCACCGCATGTTATTCACTAGTAACTTCAGTTCACAGTTTAAGAGTTAAATAAACCTCACTTTTGATTGAAGTAGAGATTAAGTTGTTAGTGATTTCTTTCCCTCCTCTTTTGGAGGTAGATGTGTGTGTATAATATGATGTTTCCTAGTCATGGATTGACAATACCGATTCACAGAAACCTTCGATTTCATACCTTAGGAGCTCACGTTTTATGTGTATTCTAACCTTCGATTCACAGTAACTTTGAATATTCGACTTCACCCGAAAACTATTGAATATATGCCTTTCTCTTATTGTACCCAAAAGGAACAAGCACAAACAAAATGATGAGGCGTTTTCCCACTTTAGTATACATGTAAATGGTTTGTTTAGTGAACCATGCAACACAGTTGTGGTAATTTTCCTCTGGATGTGATGTTTGTATAAACTTGAATGCATGCTCATAGCAGGCGGCTTCAATCCTCCTTTCCAATATGATTGGAATTATGAGTATTCATCTTGATGCGTTTTCACTGTTCCATTCTCTTCTTGCCTTGAACAACTCTATGTTGTCTGCTATTTACTCCACTGCAGCCTGGACTGCAAGCATGTATATGAGAAAGACGCGATCATGACCTACATAAAATCGAAAAAAGAGTGCCCGATTTCAGGTATGTGCACATTTTTCATAGGTTTCCCTCCAGAATTTTTATGCACTCTATCAATCCTCATGTCCCCTTTTCTCATGTCAGCTTGCCCCAAGATGTTGAGTTCAGCGAGAGTAGTTGCTGACCCGTTACTGATGATTGAAATCACAGAGATGCGCTCTATGCAGAGAGTAACCGCAGCTACGGAGATTGTAGAAGACTTTACAGACTTTGTTGATGGAGATAGTGAGGGAACAGGTAGTTCCTGACTTCCAATATTACATATCACATCAACCTTTTTAAGCTTCAAGTTCTAAGTAGCCCTTTATTGCAGATGCTGTGGCCATCTGGTCTTTAGGTAGTGTTGTACTGCTGTTCTCCTTGCATGTCATTTGTATTTCTATCATTGTACGGTTAAACAGCACAATTCTGTCCTTAACACAAAACCAATGTGCTTAATTGTCCCTAAACTGTCCACGAGGATTTTCTTCACCGCGCTTCGCGGCTGGTCCATAGTTTAACCTTAATCGTGCATTAATATGATAATACATGTAACATAAACTTATATTAATGATTTTTTAAAAAGGTGAAGCCAAAAGCAAACAATTCGAAAATTGAACATTGACTGCATTAATTTTTCCTTCTCTTTGTTTTTTAACGTTAGAAAAAGCAAGAAGTTATAATCCAAAAAATGTTGAGCATGCAAGCTCTATATAATCTTCAAACAAAGATAAAAGAAAAAGATTCAATCAACATTGAAGTGTATCATTTCTCTTTAAAACAATAAAGAAGATGTATAGTAAGAACTAAGAAGGATAAAAATAAAAAATACAGAAAATGTAAATAATGTAGAACAACTCTTTATTCATGTTTAACATGCGTAAATCCAAGGGTCTCATGCGTAACCTCTCAATCAATTTGGTCTAGCAATTTATATATATATTTTTTTTTTTGAACAATACGACTTATTTTACTAGCAATGTATAAATGGTTAAGATAGAAAGAGAACATCCACGAGAAGAAGTAGCCCTTAGTGATTTGCTTAGGAAAAGACTCGCATACCTATTAACAACCAAATTGTGCATAGTGTACACTATAGTGTCCGAGGTTTTTCAATATACTAAAAGCAAAAAATATCGAGAAAAAGTGATGCTATCTAGGGTTTCTTCTCTCCGTCGCCGCCACGGTCGATTGAATCTCGCCGGCGCCTCTTCGCCGCCCTCCAGTGGTTGGCCGTTCCTTCCACTGAGTCATGTGGCCTCTACAGGTCGCGTTTCGCCGGTGCTGCGTTCTTTTCGGTTTGGGTGTGTCGTTCGGGCCGTGACTGGTTGGGCTGTGCGTGGCGTTGTCGCTGCCAAACAACTGGTGGTAGCGTTTCGCCGGGACGTGGCCTCGTTATTGGATGCGGCGGAGGGCCGTCTCGATTTTGCTGGCGCCGATTTGGGGTCCCTCAAGTCGACGACTTTGATGGGGTTTGTTGGAAGACCATCTCGGTTGGTGGTTGTGGAGACCGTTCGGAGTGGGGTTCCTGTTCGAGCTCGGCGGCCAGGATTGTTACCAGCGGTTGGAGATTCCCAGAAATTGGAGACTTCCAGTTCCCTCTTGCCTTGGTTTCTTTTGGTGGAGGTAGTGGGTGCGGTTATCGAGGAAGGCTCGATCGGGTCGGGGGACTTCGAAGTCGACAGCGAGCCTGTTGGCTCGTTGTCTATGTTATCTAGCTGGAGTGCCTTAGTTATTACTCCTAAAAAATTTAGATATAAATTAAAAATTTAGATATCAAATTATGATGTATATGTAAAATATTTAATTTTTAATATTTAAAAATTTATAAAAATTTTTATATATTAAATATTATAAAATTGTGAAAATAGATGAATCATTATAGACAGAGGGAGTATTAGTCTATATTTTTATTGTGTTTCTGCTTTTGTATTTCGTGTTAGGACCCTCAGTAGTTTTAACGTAGTTATTTTTTTTTCTTGCATTTTTTCGTTAATGATCATGTAAGTCTGTTAATGTGGTCATCATTATTATTACGAATAGTATTCTTCTTAATTTATTATGGTACGTGGATGACGTTCAGGATACTGGAAGAGGGATTTCATGTCTTTTTATCATTATGATCGTCGTTATAAATTTGCTTAGTCTTTTGATCAGTATATGTGAGCCTAGCCTTAATGGTGTTGGCTTTCCATAGTAACTCTATTTTTGTGAAGATTTCCTCTTTAGGCTGGTTTATGTGTACCTATTCTAGGTGTTTTAATTCGTCCTATTTGACTTATTTTATAATAAGTTCTCATTAATAAAATAAGTCTTATTTATTATAAAAAAAAAAAGATAGAAAGAGAACAACAAAGATTATAAGCTTTAATAATTAAATCATCGTAGAATCTTAATTATCATTCACGGCACTTGTTGAGAAAAAGAAATGTTGGGTTCATATGTGACACGTCAAAACCCTAGAACCTCATATGTAAAAGAGAATGAAATAATGGCCTTCTTCACAATTACCCATCTTTTCAAACATGCGGCTTTTTATTTCCGGGTAAATTAGA
>JBBYHH010246398.1:0-13048 GCA_038382905.1 Daphne laureola
CAAACATTATTTCTCATTGAAAACCTCTTTCATTACACTTCATTAATTGCCCGGGAATTTACAGAATTAATTCCCGGCAAAAATACATAGTGAGAAATATAAATTCCTACGAAGGGTCCAAGGCGGGTGGTAACACTACTGATGTATAATTTTTTTATCTACATAACTGGGAATCCTTGGCAATCAACTATTGGGAGAATAACTACTGAGCAAAAGCAACACGACAACTAAAGCTGGAGTAAGACTGAAATATTGGAAGAAGACGGTGAATAAAGGAAGGCAATTGGAAGCTCAAGATGGATGGACAAAGCTAAATGATGTATAAGAATAATACTACCGTGGGCGACTACCAAATTGTAATAATAGTCAAATGCTACTTGTGATTATTAATGATGTATAATTACTTTGTAAAGTACAAATAGTAGAGTTATAATAATAATACTCGTACATTGAATAATTGACTGAGGAAAGACTGAAGTAAATATTTCTTATCTTCTCTGATATTAATGATGGACTCCTAAATGGATTAATACTGAGCAAAAAAATTGTGAAGCTTAAATGACAACACTTTTATCAATAATAGGGAAATACTTGATAAAATGCCCAAGACAATATAATTGAGAAATATATTAAAGTTGCACACTCCACCATTGAGAGTATTTCTGGGTAATAAAGATGAGATAAATAACTGTAAAATATGGGGACTAGAAGGATATGTCACTCCACCTCTGGATTGCCAGACACGTATAATATAATCACTGAATCATTCTCACATTTCAATAGCAACAAAACTATTGGGAATCTAACGACTGGGAACTCGAGGAAGTAATACTAGAAGACCAAACACTGAACTGAGACCACACTGTGAACTGTAATTATAATAGAAAACATCTCTAACAGGTGGAACTAAGAACTGGGACCAGACTAACTTGCCAAGTCAGGGTTAACCCTTCTTCCTAGTGAGGCCTGCCACCCCCTGTAAGTTCCTTGAATCCTTCTCTATTTCATTACTTGTTTTGCAAGTTACTTATAATTAAATTCTTACTTGCTTAAATATATTCTCATGTCTGTCTTATAAAACTTGCAAGGAACCTGACTATCATCATGAATTAGAGAGAAGGTCGGGATGGAAGCCCGCAGCTGTGCAACTGAAGGACTACAACAGAGAAAAACTTGGAGGATCTTGATACTATTTACTTGTATGTCTTTATTTATTTATTTCTTATCTACTTTGCAAGCTAACTCACTCTGAACCCCCGGATTTATCTAGATATTCTTAGTTCTTTCATGAACTTCGTGTTTAAAACCTGTTATTTGATTTACGAAAGATCTTGGGAGTTGTGAGACGTCGTTCACCAGAGTTGACCGTCTACTCTAGCAGGCAGCTGGAACGGCGGGTTCACAACAGTTGGTATCATAGCCTTACATTCAAAGTGTGAGCTTTCAAAGTTGTTAAAGTAGCTTCCAGAAGTTACTTGATAAGTTAATAGTGTCTAGAGAGGTTATCTGAGGAAAACTAGGTAAGTGTTGTGGTTGGAGAACAACAGGTAACTTTCTGCTAACCATTTGCTTATGCAGATTTTCTCATTGTCAATTTTATCACATTCTGCTATCTTGTATAATGCATGGCTAATCTGTCTTGCAAAGTAAATTTCAGGAACAAAATGTGAAAAAGCTAGAGTAAACTATGCAGTTGTCTTGGTAAGTTGCTTGACTATCGACTAATGAGATTCAATTTGCCAATGTACTTTTCTTGAATTAGATATCTGGAAATCTGACTGATGATGATTGAATGAGATGATTGTTGGTGATTTTTTGAATTGTTTGATTAAAGTTTATGATTGATTTTCTGTGATTGAATGTGGATGCTGAATTATTGGATTGTGATTGTTATGTGTATTGTGTAAGCTTCTGAATGATTGCAGGTTGACGTCAAGGTAAGTTTATGATTGACTTGTTAAAATTTTAATGTAGATGTTGATTATTAGATGATGAATGATGAATAATGAATGATGAATAATGAATGATGAATGTATGGTATAAGTGTATGAATATTGAAGGTTGGTAACAAGAATATTGCAGGGTGGCGACAAGGTAAATAGCTGAACTAGAATTTCTGGAAATGATTGAGAATGACTGAGATTGAAATTGAGATGCTGCTTCTGTTTATGTCTTCACTGAGTTGCTAATTGCTACGATTGAATCCTTGTTCTTTGTTGTTGTTTGCTTCTCTGATTGATTGTTTTTTTTGTTGTTGTATGTTTTCTTGATTGCTTTTTCATTTCTTGTTGTTGATTGTTGAATGATTGTTCTTTTCTCTTTCTTCTTCTTTCTTATGATTGTGGCTGATGACTCGAGAGATGACTAGGGCTATGGATGATTTCCCAAAATGATATTTATTCCCTAGACTCGAGGCCTATGACCACTGGATAAAGTCACCAACTGTTGACAGCTGGGTCATACTCTGGGCATGAACTGGTTGGATGAACCTGAACCCAATTAGAGATTGAAATGAATAAGTGTATAGATCGTGTATTGTCGCTGATTATTTTATGATTACTTTGTGTGATTGATGTAACTGGTAACTGAGATTGCTGTAAAGATAGAATTGAGAGCTGTGAAAACACAGATTGTTGTAAGGATAATATTGAAAGCTGCAGAACCATGAAACATATAGAGTGAGATAATTGAAATTCGTTGTTCGGTGTTATGGGACACCACATATATTACATTTCTTGACTTGTTTCTTATATGTTGTTATTTTCCTTCTGCCTTGCTATTTCTTGTGATTGTTGTGTGTTTCAATACTTGTATTGATAATTCTTGAATTGTTATTTTCTGCATTGCATTATAAACTGTAATAGGTATTAGTAGGCACATTCATGGGATGGTGTGAGCCACTTCCATCAACTTCTTCACTGAGATGGACGCCATCATCTGAGTGTGTGGGCACTTGGACAATGGTGGATCTGAGTGAAGTACGCCTAGTAACATTTATATGATTCATGAATGAAGAACTGAGGTAGAATATTGATTGTGCTGGAAGTGGATGCTGAATAAGGAATGATAGATTATTAGTGACTAGAACTAATCGAGAATAGTAGAAAATGATTACAACTGGTAGAACTAGTAGTTGAAGATTCAGAAGATTGGAGTTGATAGAGATGCATACCTGGAGCTATTGTCACTGGAAAATTAAACTCGGATAAAATACTAGAAAGGTTTAAAGTAGAACAATAGGAGCAGGATTGTCACCACCCCTCTACGGTCGGCATGGCGGAAGCATCGTAAATGGTGCTGAGAGGTGGTGGGTGACGGCGGAACGGAACTTCTCTTCGACTTATGGAACCCAAAACCGGGCCATTTTAAAACTTTTTCCGAACTTATTAATTCTATCATGTTACTTAGGTTTAAGGCATTCTAGTTTCTTAATGCCTAAACGTGCACCCGGAAAACACGTTAGTGGTCTTCACAGAATATCGCGCGATAACATGATTAAGTGCTCATAAACATCATATCAGAACTACCACCAACTTCGTTGGGTGCGTAGTTCCGTAATATACCAAAATAATCATACAGTCATCCGATGTAAATGCATGCATACTAGTCCTACAGAGCCGTAAATACTAAAACTAGAAACGTACTTGCTCACGGGGTCGATCGACATGAACCCAATGATCACCGCAAGGTATCGCTGATGTTGTAACATACCAAAGAAAGTTAATCATTAGTCCTTTAAGCATAACTTATTCAGAATACCTTATCCTCATCTTGACCTTACCGAGACTACCCCCAAAACTTAACCAAATCTAATCAAGGAGCTAGAATTACCTGCGGTAATAAAAAATATAGCCAACTAGACGGACTAACCCGCTGGCTGTTGCCCGGAAGCTCCTGAAAAGAATAATATAAGGGGTGAGTCCTTCAAAGGTACTTAGTAAGGGCTGGGGTAATATTAGCAGATAAAATACGCAGAACCTGCAAAAGAGGTTAACATATAACATAACATATATAATAACATGAGTCCGTAGGACTGATCTGGCAGCAGCATCCATCCTATGGCCCGGCTAATACTTACGATAGTGCCCGACACTCGTCACCGTAATCGGGAAACATATGTATATATCTAGATACTATTAAACATGCGCATGGTACTAGCGAAGGGGCGTATGTTCCCCACATAACATGACCTTCGTAAGTAACAATCTGATCATTTCTGATCTGATGAGGGGCAGAACATAAGAAGATAGCATAACATGTCTTTGTGCAGCCAGAAAGCATAGGACCTGCATACTACTAATCTTACCGTGTGACTAGTCAAGGGCCCCACCACCATCCCAGGACTCGCCTCAACTAACCTAATATACATAAGTGTCATCCCATGATGTATATTAAGAGAGTTGAACCCTTACCTGGTAAATCAGATTCTGACGCGGCCGTGCCCGCTACAATCCGCAGAAATAATTTTGAACTATCAGAACCTATCCCGACATTAACAAAACATGTGGAATCTTAGTTTTTAACTAAAATTCATTACTTTTGATACTTTACCAATTATCACAAAGAAAACTTATCAACCTTATTTTCATAATTACACTATAAGTCTCTAACCCTTTTTAGAAACTTACAATTTGGCCCACAACTTCACAAAATACCAAATTCACCCAAAAGTGTGAAATTCCTTATTTTCCTTTCTTTTCACTTCCTTAGTGAAATTTTCTTTAACCTTATTCAAAATTGCACAAATTACAAAAACTTTCTCCAAAAGTGCAATTCGACCCAAAACTTTTATAAAGTTACAAAAATTCCATTTTATCAACTTTTTCAACTTCATTAATTTTAAACTCCTAAAAATCGCCGATTTTACCATTTTCGGCTTTAAGGCCGAAACTTTCGGCCCTTTTTCATTTTAACCCTAAGCCTTTCAAAAGTGTCATTTTCATCCTTAAACTTTATTTCCTTAATCAATTTACCAATTAAATCCATAAAATGACATTTTTTCACCAAAATTCTAATTTTACCAAAACATACCCAATAGTTTCAGTTTTGGCTGAAAGTTTGGTCCATTTTCATTCTTACCCCAAACTTCATCCAACTTACCATTTTAACCCTTAAACTTTCTTTTCTTCACCAAAACTCAATTTAATCAATACTTTAACAACCAAAAATCATCACAAAATCCATCATCAACTTTCGGCCTCCATCGTTTTTTCTCAATAATTATTTTCCAATTTATCCAACAACTTTATTTCATCACAAACAATATCCTAACATCATTTCTCAACAAAAATCCAACCAATTTCATCATGCAATTTCCACTCATATTTTTGGCCTCAAACATAAACAATTATCCATCATGCTTTTCATACTCAACCAAGAATAAAACATGTTTATCATGCTTCCATAATCTCATCACAAACGTGCTTTCAACATACATCCAAGAACATGGGTTTTCCATCAACCAAAATCCATGCATATTTCAAAATTTAGCAAGGAGATCATCTCATAAGCTTATCTTGGAGAGATGAAGAGATGAGTTGAAGAAAACTTGCAAGAAATTCCCTTGAAATTTGGCTTCAACAAAGAGAAGGGAATGGTGGATTAATTCCAAAATTCAACCAAGAACTTAACTAATTCACTAAATAACTACCCTTATCTTCTTAATCTTTGGTTGATCTTGAACTAGAGAGCTTAGAAGATGATGAACACTTGAAGAAGACCACCATGGAGGCCTTGGAAGTTTCGGCTGAAATTTTAGAGGTGAGGGAGTGTTTTGTTTTGTTTTTCTTTTTTTTTTCTTACTACCTAAGCCTTATAACATACTACCATATATTTCCTTTTCTTTTCTTTGTAATTCAATTAGGATAATGTAGGAACATTATCCTCTTTCATCATAACCTCCACCATTAGATAGGATTCCACTTACAAAATCTTTACTAACCTTTAATTTCCTTAATTTTCTTTCTTCCAAAATTCTTTTCTACTACTTAAGCCCATTTAAAAATTGCCCATCAAAGACCCATTTGGCCATTAAACCGCCGGCCAATGTGTGATCTTCCAACATTTAATTTTTCATCAATTTTCCAAAGTTGACCATTTTGTCTTCCGAATCTAATTTTTTCCAAAATAGTCCGGGACTCTTAAAATGTTGTAAATTGCTAGAATTTTGTATTATGGCCTCCAAATAACTCATCGGGATATTTAATTCATTCATTAGTATCATATTTACAAAATCTCCAAGTCCTGGAAAATTACATAATCAAATTCTGAAAAAATTACATCAAAAATCATGGCTCATCCGGGGTTGGTTTAACATGTATCATAATTTAAAATCTAAATTTTCTAAATATATTTTTTCTGAATTTTTTTCATACTTTATTTTTGTTAAAATTTGAGTCAAACATTAAACTTTAAAACAGTAAAATCAAATGGTTCAACTTTTCATGGATGAAGGGATTATATTTTTAGTTTGTGAAATATTTATACACAAACTATACATTTCCTCTCTCATTGTAGGGAGAAAATTATCTTTCACTTTATGTCTACTTTATTTTATTACTCTCAAGTCAATAATGATTCTTAATTATCATAACCAATGAAATACTTCATTTATCCTGAATTAATTGGCTCATTTGACAATCACATTTTGAAGATCAATGTTTGACCTAAATTTTCATAAAGATAAGTAATGAAAAAAATTCCCAACAAATATATATTTAGAAAAAGTATGTTGCAAATTATGATTGAAATATAAATTTTTTAACTTTAAACATCTAAACATCCATGAAAAAAAATCATAGATTAAATACTGTCAAACAGCAAAAAAAAATGGTCCAATTAATTCAGGATGGAGGGAGTATGATTGTAAAGTATAACATCTAGCTAATTGTCATTTGTATGTAAACAAATTTAAAATTATATTTAAAAATAATAGAAAAATAAATTTATAG
Source organism: Daphne laureola (assembly GCA_038382905.1). Lineage (NCBI taxonomy): Eukaryota > Viridiplantae > Streptophyta > Magnoliopsida > Malvales > Thymelaeaceae > Daphne > Daphne laureola. The sequence continues at coordinate 6,951 of JBBYHH010246398.1, forward strand.
ATTAAAAAGTGAAAGTGAAAAGTTACATTATTTTTTTTAAATAAATAATTTATATGCAAATGATAATGCAATATTTTTAGTTTCTAAATTTATAATTTTTTAAAAAAGTTTAGTAAGTTCTTTCTAACAATAATTTAAGTCAAACACAATATAAAAAGTCAAACACTAGCATTTTTTGGGATGAATGTAGTATTGTATACTACCTCTATCTCTAAATAATTGGAGGGTTTGACATTTAAATTAGTGTTTGGCTCAGCAAGACGACAAAAGTAGAAGGACAAGAAACAACGGTCCCATACAGAAGAGATGAGTCGCAACGCTTCACACTCAACCCTAGCCCTAGTCACCGCCGTTGCCGTTCTCAGGCGCCATCGTCATGGTGGCTGTCGTTTCTTCGCCCCAGGTCACCGATCCGGCCTCGCTTTGGGCTCTGTCTTCTCCGTTCAACCTAGGAGATCTTCGTCCAGTCGCTCCTCTGTTCCTCAAATTGGTCAGTGCCTTCGACAACACCGCCGTCTATCTCCTGGTCCTCTGTTCGACCGGCGCGAGTGGTGGATGGATAGACGTGGTTGTTCGCGAGTTCCGTCGCAATGCCAGGATGGTTGGCTGCCTAGAGCGGGTCGCGTCTCCCTGGGCGGCGTTGACTTCGGGGCTGGTCTGGGCCACCACTGACAGCCGCGGCTGGCCTGGGTTTTCCCATTCAGATTTTGATCCGCCGCCGTCAATCGCTGGGTGTGCCTTACGCATATCCCGGTGCTCTTTTCGGATAGTTTGCATCTATGTCTACCATGGGCTGATTCGGTGTGGTCCAAATTTTGGTTCCGGAAGATTTCTGGTAGGGTTCTTCGATTGCCGGATGTGGTTGCTCTGAACAATTTCGATTGGTTCGGGCATGCGTTTGTCATGACGAAGTAGGTTTTGCTGGGTTCGGGGGACTACGAGCCCAGCGGGGGTGAGTAAGGCCACCGCGCTTCGATCGGGTGGTTGTGAGGGCCAACTGGGTGGTCGGTTCATTGTTTGTGTCCCTCTGTTTAGATCGTGTTTCCCTTATTTTGAATTTGCAGATTTCTGTTTTTTTGTTCAGTGTGAGGATGTTAATCTGGCATACTATGGTTTCGGCATGACTGAGATTCAGTTTGCTTTCTCCGCACTGCTGCGAACTGTCAACACTGTTATGCTCAAATAGAGTCATTTTGGATGTTGAGGACAAGCTTGAAGATCATTTTAAAAGTGTCGCAGCTCTTCAGTGCATCAAAACTATTTATTTGACATTTAAGGAGGCTCATTTCTCCTTACTTAAACGACCCATAGGATGTTTGATTTTTCATCCTTTTAGTGTTTTTTACTTTGACTGTTACTTTTTTCAGTTTCGCTTTTACTCCACATTTAGTGCTATTGTCGCACTTATCGTTGTTTTGCATGGCTTGTCTTATGTTGGTTATTTTCAGCTTGGTTTTGTAATACTTTCTCTTGAGTAATATAAAGTCTTTCTAGTTAAAAAAAAAATGATGTTTGGCTCAAATTTTTATTAAGTAATTGTTTATAAGAAACGAACGAAAATATATTTAGAAAATTAAGTTTTTAATTACGGAATGCAGAAAAAACATTAACTAAGTATGTCTAAAAGTTTTTTTTTTTTTGAAAAATAAACAAATCAAGTTTTCAATGATAGAGAGTACTTTTGTAGGATGGAGATAATAGTCTATATCCACGAATTTCATTTGATAAGATGTGATTGAAAAAAATATCTTCGTAAAAAGAAGCAATAAAAATAAAATATGAAAATTGAGAATTTTTCTATTCTAACTAATGATCAATTACTTTTGTCTATGTAATTTTTATAAATTTGTATTAATATTTTTATAATATAGGAAACTAAGAAATAAAAAGAAAACGATAAAATGTTCAGCCAAACAACTGTGTTGGGATCTAGGGTGTGTTTGACCCAACAAAAAAAAAAGTAACATTAATTTGAATTTAAATAGAGAGAAAAAGAGAGTAATTTAGAAGAAAAAAATTAAATATGTTTTGAGTTGTTGTTAGTTTTTTTTTTTTGAGGAAGACAGTAATTTGTTGTTGATACTTTTGTAAAAAGTAGATGTACTACGTGTCAAGCAGTGCTAAGGCAAGTGTGTACATCCTGACACAAATAACAATTATTTTATGGCCATGTAGTCTTAGAAGTTGGTATTTCAGGAATTTCCATTCTTTATGCTTTGTTTATGTTTATGTGGTGGTTGTTATTTCTTAGCGGTAAACTAGAATTTAAAGACTCCCGCTACGTTCGTTAAAATTTGCTAATATACACTTGAAAAAATAACATATTGATGATAAGTAATGAAGATGGCCAAACATGCATCAATATTGAAAAAGCAGATTACACCACTAAACAATAGTTTAGTTCATACACAATAGTCATAGATCATATTTCAAATAGGAAAATAAGATGCTTTACATTAACCCTTGAGTTTGCATATTCCATATACAACTAATATCTGCATATTCTATATGCAATGTTGTATTAAAACATCCTACGTTCTCAAAATATCAACAATAGAACTACACAAAAGTAGATTGTTGCAGTTTAATACAATCTTGGTATGACATACTACTTGTTGAGGGCCGTATCATATAACAACAAAAATTCAAAAGGAGTGACCTGCATACACAACATAAGTATCAATATATTATTAACAAATCATAGAAAATAAATTATGTGATAGTTTATCCTCATTCATGAAGGTAGGTTTTCTTTGATGTCTCAATAGACTACTGAACTTTCTGCTTCTTCAACACTCCAATGGAACCATCTACACATAAGTCACCTTATAAATCATATGAAACCTCCAACAAACACTCACTTTAAAGAAACAAAGACCAAACATAGAAAGAAACCAAAGGAGATAGATACTGAGATCATAAGACAGAAAGTTCAAGCTAGTCAACATACTATTATCACAGCATCAGAGTGAGACATTCTGATCTTTGAATGTAGCTGTTAGAAGTATGTTTCTGAGGTTAAATACACTTGTCTGATATTTGAATGTAGCTATAGCCTAGGATGGTGGGTACAAAATGGTTTTCATCACTTTATCCAGTAGAGGCAAGAAGAGTAATGTTTTGAAAGCTTCTCTCATTTGGCTCATTTGTTATAATATATAGAGGAATTTATTCTGAATAAAAAATATCAACATGAAGTTACAATCAAATCAATCAACTATAAAGTTACCATGTAAAAAAAATCTTACCAGATGCATCAAAGAGTTTTCTTCGAGCTGAATCTTTCCAGTTTTAACTTTAGTTTTCTGCTCTGAAAGTCTGATCAACACAATTGATGGAATTGTATGGTTTTGTTCATGCAAAGTCATCTATGTATCACTTTCCTGGGTTCTTGGTTGAGTGTTTGACTGAATTTTACCAAGTTCTTCAGCTTTATCTTTCCATATGGCATCCACAATGAAATCTGACATCTTGCGCTTACTTCCAGCAGTAAAGTGTGACTGGAAAATTAATATCAACAATAGAATTAACCTTCTCAAGTGTCAGAATGTGTATAAATCTAATTTAATGTAGATTTAGTTAAAGAAAGTGTCATGACAGCAACACTTGAATACATGACAATCAGAGAAACTAAGTTTTCTTTTTATGAACAGGCACATGATTGGAGGATCAAACTAACTTTTCTGGTTTGACTCAATTAACTATCACAAATGCACATATATTTTACCCAAGAAAAAATTACTATGTGCCTATGAACCATTGAACATAATGGTTGAAAATTGGAATGAATTCTATTGGATGCCTATGAACCAAATAAGAGAAGTATTCACAGTCACACCTTTCAGACAATGTTGTCTTGGTGAAGAAAGAACGTGAAGGATTAGGAAGAGACTCGGTTAAATGTAAATATAAAGTCCAAATTAAGAAAACTACAACAGCAAGTAAAAAGGACAGAGTTGGTGTAGAGTACACTGTTACAACATGCCTACTTTGTAGAGAGTCATCTCTTTCTTACAGTAGAAGTGAAGGTGGTATCAAATCAACTGTTAAAAGAATATAGCTTCACTCTTTGACAACAAAAGCATGGAACTCCTCTTAAATTGACCACACTAAAAACAGGAATAATATTATAAAATTTTCCTTAAATTGATTAGATGAGAAAATAGTACATAAGCCAATTTCAAGATTGTTGTAAAAAAAAAAGTATTTTATAAGGATACTAAAAAATGGTTAGAAAGTAATCAGTCTACAAATGAAAAGCATATAACAGCAAGTAAGATCCATGAAAACTAAATGAAAGTTAAAATGCAAAATTATTTAGCAAGCATAAAAGGACAGAGTAGTTGCATGAATTTCAGTTTTTGTATTGATAATTGAACTTGCTTCTGTTGTGTTCTATTTGCTGATGTATGATTAATACATATTTCCCTTATTATCAATAATCATTGTTAAAAACAGCAAACTGATCACATAGAATAATGATATGTCCATAAACAAACCATTAAAAAAATACCCTCGCAAATTTAACATGCAAAACAATTTAAATCCAATTAAGAAAAAAAAAAGGGAAAATAGAATAATTATAAACATAACAATCAGCAACAACAAAAAAAGATAAAAAGCTGTGTTAATTGTTGAGAAACTGGTAAAAAAAAAACATGAAAGACTTTTACAGTAATGCCATGTCTTTTAATTGACCATTCAAACAAAGAAAGCGTGTAAACTAAAATTAAAGGGAAAAGGGAAAATAATTAGAGTAATCAAATAAAATAAAATATGCATACCAGCTCCATGCGAGTGGAATATCAGATTAGAAGATCCTTGCATTACATAAGATATCGGAACGTGAACAACAGATAGATCTGATCGTTCGCAAACCTTGCAACAAAAGACACACATTAATGCACCTACAAAACGTGAAACAAACATCCACACATTAAAAAATTGTTCTCCTACCAAGCACTTGCATGACTACTGGAAGCATATAAAAGTCGCATTCTCGCTACATTCTGCCTAGTAGTTGTTAATGCACTCTCTTGAAGTGTATCATTAATTATAGGCACATCATACAAATCAAAATCAGTTTCATTAATTACCAAATTCCTTTTGCCTCTCATTGAATAGAATGAAACTAAAGTGGCCAAAATATATGTAGTATATATTCAGCTAAGAACTAATATCAAAGCTATCTTAATAATGGTTCAAGTAAAAGGATATCAATAAAATTCTACATCTAATCTATATAATATTGTCTCTAAAAAATACCACTCTTACCCAGAAAGCTTCAACTCAATCAAAATGCAACCTTAACTCTAAAGGTTTCCATAAATATTAGCAATTCTCTAGTGCATCAGCTGTAAGAAGACACAAAAAAAGCATGAGAATGTAAGAAACACCATTCCATGAATCAAGAGAAACAATAAACAGTATTAATTTGAAGTATTCTGTAGAATCTGTCCTTTTTTTTAGTATTCTGAAACAAAGTATAAATTAGCAATAAAGTGTTATGAATTAAAGCATCTTAATGGATCAGAAACTGAAGAACTCAATCCTCTACAACAAAATCAAAATATTACACTGATGGCTAATTCTAGAGGGCAAATGGAAAGCGAAAGAAGGAATCTATGCTAATGTAAGAAAGAACAACAATACATGAAAATGCAAATCTAACGACTAAAAACATTATATATGAAAAATATAAGACATAAATACTGAAACTTGAAGATGTAACTATGAACAAATTTTACAATTGATACAATTAATCAAAAATACAAATCAAAAAATCCATTGCAAGCTCTATATTTGATATGGACGCGTAGTTTTAGGTTTTTATCTCTTATATTTTCCACATGCCTTTAAATTATAAAGTATTATTTGTAGAAGCATTGCATGTGAGAATTTGTCAAATTGAATCTTTACCAAAATGGGATTCCTTAATAAACAACAAAGTTTTAATGTCAACCAAAGAATATTACTCCATCCGTCCAAAAAATAATGAAATATTTTTTTTACTATTTCAAATTGCAGTGTTTGACTCAAAATTTAACTAAGAAAAACAGTGAAAGAAAAATAAAAAAATATATATCTAGAAAGATTAG
>JBBYHH010246507.1:0-13048 GCA_038382905.1 Daphne laureola
GCTATAAACTGGAAGCATGGGAAATCAAGTTTAAAGGACTTAAACGAGAAGCTACGGGTGTGGAGTTGAGATCTGTTGCAGCGTTCGATGCATGCCTCTCAGGTCTAAAAGCTCTATTAGTCTCGGCTGGGTTCCTTATGATTGGTAAGATTTCATTATCCAAAGTCGCTCATTTTATAATTATCATCAGCGGTGGTGAAGGCAAGAATTTTAGTCTCGGGTGGTGAAAACGATTCATTAAAATGTCTAAAGTACTTAAAAATTCAAATAAGAACTAGAAATACATATCTAATAATCTAAAGTATTTAAAAATTCAAATTACAAATAGAAATTATACATAAAAATATTATACAAATAGTTATGGCGGTGGGTATGTAAGTGGATTTGTGGGTTAAATTATACATAAAAAAATTATACAATTTGGGTTGAGTTGAGTTGGGCTATTATACAGTTTTGGCTAATTCAATTGATAAAATGAGTTGAAATAGTATAAATTTAGGCTGAATTAATATAGGTAAATTAAAATTAACTCCCCAAACTAATATAAATGTATACTATATAGTATATACCCCTAATTTATAAAAAATTTCAGGATGCCATTGCTACCTCCGGTCAATGAACACCTCCACCACTGATCATCAGATGATGGTGGGCCTCTAGGAATTGCTAGGTCCATCTCCCTCTTCTGAGAGAAGACGGATGGGTACTTCAAAGTCCTCAGCCAGCGAAACCTCGCAGACCGAGAACTAGATATTGCACGTTTCATCATCCTACGGTCTAGAGCCGAGGACGACGGACACGTGGAGGCGAGTCCACCTCCCATATAGACCACAAACCCTATAAATACACCACTCCTCTAGAGTAAAAGAGGCATTAAATGCTCTAAGTCCGAAGATCCTATCTACAACTTAACCGACGAGTCGACTATCCGAGATGCCGGATGGTAAGTAAACTCTCTAATCTACCTAATATATGATTATGTTAATCTTGAAATTAATATTAGCGCCGTCTGTGAAAAATCAGATGTTTCAAACCCAGTGGACACCACGAAATCCTCAACCCCGCCCCCCTGGCAAAGACCCTTCCCAGATTACCGGGAAACCTTGAGTTAGGGCAGGTGGAAGAACTATTGACCCCCACCGCTGCGATATCGACATTCCTCGAATCCGCAGTCTCGAAAGTTATCCCCCAGAAGCTAGGTTTCCACCTTCCCGATTCAGGCCCAATGCCTAGTCCCGCCGGATGAGACTTCTCGATACGTAAAATCTGTCTGAATAAGCACACATATATTTATGACTGACTGTTAACTCCCATTTATGATTGACAGAAGCAACAATGTTATTAGCTTAAGGTATATTTCCTGCAATGGATTTTGGCCTCTGTAGGCGTAGACTGCATATAGACAGCATGATAGGTTTTGTTGTTTTTCTGATTCTTGTCTGTATAAGTTTAATTTCTTGGGGAGTTCTCGCCCAACGAAGTGGGCGAGACTTTCTTTCCGCTGTATGTATATCTTTCTGTGCGATTATCCATATAACCGCTAATGTGTCTCGGGTGTAGATTTAGGGCTAGAAAGACGCCTTAAAAACTGTCAACACGTTAGAAATCTTAAAAGAAGAAGAAAAAAAATGAGGGCCGGGTTTTTAGGGTCCGCCAAACCTTTTTTAAAGAGATTGACATTACCGCCACCGCGCAATTCCCCCGACAATCACTACAGCAACAACACTGACGCTTCTGTCGCGCCGGGAACGGGTGTGGTGGTGACAACAATGTTGTGCCTAGAGCACATAATGATAAACTAGCAAACCAAAATGATGCGTTCAGTGTATTATATGATAACATAAATTTCACACCATAAAAAAACAAGGTGATGTGCAGATAGCACATAATGGGGCGCTTTACAGACATAATGATGAGTTACTGACATTAAATGATACAAAAGTATAAACAACAATAACATAGCCAATGATGTGCCTTGAGCGCAGAATGATGCGCTCGCGCAAAGCACAATGTTGTGCCTTGAGCACATAATGATGCGCTAGCAAACGAGAATGATGTGCCTTGAGCACAGACAATATGATGCTCCTGTTGTACAAAACGATCCACACGTCATCCATAATGATGCTCAGTGTTTGTAATTTGATGCTCAGTGATGATCTGACATATAAAAATGTTGCTCCCATATTGCAGTATGATGAACAAATTATGACAAATGATCATCTAATTATCGCAAAGATAATAAAATCCTCTCACCTTGAAGACTGGTGATCATTAACTATCAAATGATCCACTTTATATTCATAATGATGCATTTGCTATCGTAAATGATGCTCTCTTACAGAACCCAGACCATTAGTTAGTTATTAACAGAAAATGATGTGCCTTGTTTTTAGCACATGAAGAGAAAAAGTAACCCATTAAATTACACGAAATTAACTGGTACACCCTCACTCACTCATCAATCACTTCAGTTCTTATAGCAATCCATTCAATTATTTTTATCAAAATGTAGTTGTGTATCTCTCTATATCTGACCTATATATTCCTACAGAGTATAAGAAACCCAACGAAGACGGCTTGCCGGAATTGGGGTTACTCTCTTGTAGGTGAGGCCGTCGTAGTTGTCGTAGATCAAAACCCCACGCATAAGAGGAATTTCTACTCAAGGATGAGAGCGGGAAGAAGCAGAGGGAGTTTATCGGCTCACCGGTGAAGGTGAAGTTCTCGCAGTAGATGACCACGAGAAGGAGGCAGAGGAGGCAACAAAAAGAACGAAGCTAGGAAGATTTAAGTGAGTGTGGTAAATTTGTAATTAGTGAAACAAATGCACACTTTACTGCACTCTAACTGGTGCGCAATGTATCTTGAACCTTGAAGCAAAGAGCAATTGGGCATTCAAAAATAAATAAAAGAATTGGTAGGAGTATTAATATATGTGTTTCTAAGGCGAATTGTTTTAAATGGGAAAAGGATGGAAAACTGTATTGCATCCATTAATTAAGGCATACTAACTAATTACATTAATGCTTTGTAGTATTATTCACTTATGTGAAACTCACTTATGGTAAATTTCGTTTTAATCTCTTAACTTTGCTTGTTGTCTTATTTGAGTCGTATTATAAGAATTTATCTTATTGAGGTCAATTAGCTTTGATTTCCTGTTCAATCGTAATCGTGATGTCAGATTCATTGTGGAAATGTCTATACTTTACTTTTGATTTCCCAAATTTAATTTCTTTTATCATTTATATTCTAATTTATAAAGTTGTTAGTTGCACCATCCATCTCCCTTCAACCTATCCACATGTCGTTGCAACCTCCATCCCTCCAACCTTTACAGCACCATTATCGACGCAGCCTTGCCTCGACCTCAGCCTTCGCCCAGCTGTATCGTCATTGGCCCAACCTTCTCTGGCCACTCCAACCCTTCCCTGGCCTTGCCATACATTGCGCTACCAACCCTACGGCAAACCGGGCTTCGCAAGACCCACCCGTTTCCACTTGCCACACAGATTTGCCCTGAAAATGCCCTTGATGGGATCACGCTTGGCTACTACTAGTGGGGGAAGGGTCACGCGGGATTATGTTGATGAAGAAAAGGGTCGGGTGTTAGGAGGAGTGGCGGTGGAGGGCCAGGGACAGGGAAGGGATGGAGAGCTGTGAGAGGTCGGGGAAGTCACAGTAAAGAGGGAAGAAAACTTTTAGGGGTGTCGAGAGTCTATAACCTAGTGGTTAACGTCATATAAACATAAGGTAAAGGTCTTGAGTTGAAACCTTCATAATCCCATATCGCTCTACCCTCTATGTATTAAAAAAAAATCTTTTAGGGATTTGTATGTACATTTATTAGATGTTTTATGACCATACTTCTTTTAAATTGTAATTGACTATAATTGTAGGGATATTTACATAAAAATAACAAAGAATACGAAAGATTTAATTGTCAATTAAACGATAAAACTATGACTGAAACAAAAACCAAAGCTAAGACACCGCAATAAAATAAATTTTTAAAACAAGACATGAATAGGATAAGACAAAGTTAAAGACTAACCGGGTTTACCCACTTAAAAATATTTAAACGTAATCTTACCCAAATCTAGATAAAATTAATCAGGTATTCTACATTCACTACCCAATGGGTATATTATGCATGTGTATTTGTTTTAACAACCAAGTATATATATGAATTTATTTAAAGTAACATTCTCATGTGATAAGGAGGAGAACGACACAAACATGATCAAACAAACAGGGGAAGCAAGCCTCAAAATAGAGAAACAATAACCAAACACCAAGGTCAAAATGACTCCAATTGCGAAGACGTCAAACATGAAGATCTCAAGGATATTCTCCATATGTCATTTATAAAATAAAAAGTTGAAGTCTTATTCTCTCTTGTCATTTATTTTTAGTGAGAGTAGAAAAAACTCTCTCAATATATATATATATATGTCCATGTATATTGCTTACCAACTTGTTTTTTCTTTTTAATACATAATGATAGGGTATTGGGATGGTGGTAACTTAAACTCAATACAATCACCTTAAGTCCTAAGGAGCTTAACCACTAGTAGGTTCATCACTAGTAGGTTGGAGAGTTGAAACTATGTAAATGTACCCAACAATAGTGTATGGATTTCCAATTGGTAGACTACTTATATCTAAATAGCAATCACAATAGCACACTGAAAGATCATCACCACATTTGCTAAACCCAGCAATATCGGCATTTAATCCTAAGCAGTCTTCTTCACATTCTGCATCATCTCTGCAATCATTATTAGGAAACCCAATTACGTCGGCACAATTTATTGTTGCAGTTACTGACGGCACTGTTGTCGTTATTTGGGGATCTGCATCATTATGCACATATATAAATAAAAATTACTAAAAATCTGAATTGGTGGATAAACTTGAATTGAGAAGTGACAACTCACGGGTTTAACTAGGGGTATTTGGTTGGACTTAAGCCAATGGCTTAATTAACTTACTCATATATATGAAGACTTTGTTTGCATTTTATTCAAACATAGATAAATATATGTTTAAAGATAATAAGTTTATATAAATCAAGAATGAATTCTCAAATTTTAATCATATAAATGACTTAATCAAATTGACTAAGTCAAAAATGGTTTAGGTAGCTTAATCTATTGGATTAAGTCATATATTTATTAAATTTTAAAGATTCATTATCATTTTTGTAAATTTAGTGTTCTTAAACATATATTCATCTAGCTTTAAATAAAATATAAAGAAAATCTTCATATATATGTGGAAGCGGACTTAAATTGCATTTAAACCATTGGTTTATTTCCAACCAAATACTAAGGTTCACAACACACTAAAGAAAATTACGAGTTTGAGTGTGTGTATATATCTGTATATATATCTATATATATTTGCAGCTATGGAACAAGATCACTTTCTCCCACAGTTGACTTCTTTTGTGTGTTCTTTGGATAAAGAATATGAAGAATTTGATGAAGTATTTGAAATTGATATAATGTTTATGAGAGGAAAACTTGGAGAGAAATGTTGATTTGGTGATAAAATTATTTATCAAAGAGCAAATCCTTCATATGATTTTTTACAAAGCTTCTTCCATTTTTCAAGTACTCGCGTTTTCTTTTAAAAATTTAACAATAGATTAGTTCTACTATGAGTAGTCTCTAAGAACATTTACAAAAATACTAGTTATACAATTCCTTAATTAAATATAGCTAATAAAAATAAAAAAAATAGAAAGAAAAAAAATTGATCCATCAATACTAGCTATTACACTAGCCATAATAACTTTTATTATTTAGAACATCTACAATAATGCTAGCAATAAGTTTTCTAAGTTAAATATAGTTAGTAAAAATAGAAAAAATGAAAAAAAAAAATATGATTCAGTAATACTAACTATTACACTAGCCATAATAGTTTTAGCTATTATGTTCTCCAAATTTGGGAGCGAAAAGATAAAATGTTAAATTTAGTAGCCAAAATAGTTAATGACTAGTATTGATGTGGTGAGGATGTAAAAATCACTAGCTAAAATAGTTTTTTTGTCATTTTGGCTACAATTTAACTTAAAATTAGCTATCATTATTGTAGATACTCTTAACTCTCCAAATTTGGGAGTAAAAAGAGAGAATGTTAAATTCATTAGCTAAACAATTATGATGGCTAGTATTGTTGTTGTGAGAATGTTAAATTCAGTAGCCAAAATAGCTTCTTTTTTTCTTTTTTTTTGTTGTTAATTTGGCTACAATTTAACTTAAAATTAGGTAGTATTGTTGTAGATATTCTAAATCTCCTTAAAAAAATCTCCGTACATCGCCACACCATCATTAATTTATAAATTTTTCTACTTATTACCTAATTATCTTTCTTTTTTGATACATAAAGGGCAGAAGATTCGGGATGGTGGAGACTTGAATAAGAGATCTCCACCTCATATCCCAAACATTTAGCCACTAAATTAAATGTTGAGTATATCATTTTTCATTCCTCTTTTACCACGTCAATTTCTCAAATTAGTAGGGAGAAAGGGCAGAGACATTTTTAGAAACTCATGACATTTTCTTTTTCAATTGCCTCTATTATCCTCCCCGAAATAAGATTACAAAAGTTTGATTTTCATCGATTAATGGTCAAAATTGAAAGTAGTCACTCTACTTTCATACAATGAGCGAATAGAACCGCAACTCAAATACTCACCTTTCTCCTCCAATGTGTCAAATGAGGGTGTAGTATGTAGGTGTGATGTTGCTTCTTTCCGCAAACAACTAATTTAATCTGTGGTAGTATGTATTACTATATCCTGAACTTTTCAGTTTGTCACAAAATAACCACTAAACTTTTTATCTAGCCTAATAAACCACTAAATTTTTGTAATTGTAGCAATTTAGTCATCGGGTCTGAATTTTTATAATTTTTCACACAGAAGAATGATGCGGATTGGGCGAGAAATTCAACATAAAGTCTCTAAGTATCCGATTAAGAAAAACATGTTAAAAGAACACTACCGAGAAAGTCAGACGCAATTAGGGTAAAAGAAAATGACGTAATATTCTCTTAACGTGCGTATATTTTTTTAAAATCAAACAGATAGAGACACTTTAGGTTTAACTTTCCGCTCAATCCGTGTCAATTTTTTTGCTTGAGACATCATCATAAATGAAACCCAGTGGCTAAGTTGGTACAATTTCAAAAATTCAGTAGTTTATTCGGCTGGATAAAAAGTTTAGTGACCATTTCGTAATAAAATGAATAGTTCAGTGGTGAGTCCAAATTTTTTGTTGTTGTTGACATGAAGATGAAACTATGCATAAGTCTTAAATGAATGGATAAGAGGGGTTTAAATATTTAGTTTTAAGGTAAGAGAGCGAGCATAATTTCAGCTATAGTATAATGATATGTGTAATAAGCTGTGAGTATTATTAGTTTTCGCCACCCCTTAGCTCTCTGTTAGGATATTTTTTTTCACTTTCTTGCTCCCTTCGTGGTTTTGAGTCGTATTTTACACGAAATCTTTCTCCTTCAATTCTAATTTTCTGCCATGGATTCCCTTCACGCTTCTCTCTCCAACCTCACTCTTTCTCGGGTGGAAGACATGGTGTTACACCCACCCCGGAAATATTATTGATTTCTGATGTAATGTTGCCGGAATTTGATGATGTAATTTTTCAGGACTTGGAATTATATGTAAATGAGATGCTGATGAATGAATTAAATATCTCGGGGAGCTATTTGGAAGCATTTATATGAAATTCTAAGGGTTTACAACATTTTAAGAGTCCCGGACCATTTTGCAAAAAATTAGATTCGGATGGTAAAATGGTCAATTTAGGAAAAAATTGGGAAAAAATTATATGTTGGTCCAAACACATGGAGCCGACGGTTATGAAGCCCAATTGGGCTTATTTGGGAAATTGTTGTTTGGGCTTAAGTGGAGAAATTGAATTATGAAAGGAAAAAGAAAATAAGAAATGGAATATGGAAGAAATCATTTTGGAAGGTTTCTTGGATAACCTCTTGTCACTCATCCAATGGTGAGAATGTTGGATGAAATCTCATCCAATGGTTGTGAGTGAGATGGAAGAGATAATATATCAACATTATCTATTGGAAATCACAAAGAAAAGGAAAAGATATTACATGTTAGTAAGATATAAGGTGGTTGTAGTAAGAAAGAAAGAAAGAAAACAAACCTCTTCCTCCCTCTCATATATGTTCGGCCGAAACTTCATGGAGCAACCATGCTGATTTCTTCCATCAATCTTCATCTCTAAGCTATCAAGTTTCAACAAAGGATTAAGAGGTAAGGATGGTTGTTTAAGTTAATATTAAAGTTCTAATGATTAGGATTTTGGAAATAATCCTTCCTCCATTTCTTATGATGAAGCCGAAATTAAGGGAGCATTTCTTGGCAATATTCTTCAACTCATTTCTTCATCTCATCAAGGTAAGCTTATGATTAAGTTATGAGATGGTTTTCATGAATATGATTGAAGAAAAAATCATGTATGTTGTGATTTGAGTTGAAAACATGTTGGTATGATGTTTATGGAGGCATGATGAACATGTTTTATGCTTTGTTGAGTATGAAAAGCATGATGGTTTGGTGTTTATGCATGAGGATGAAAATGATGAGGGTTTATGCATGTTTAAGTTGGTTGATTTTTTATGAAGGAATAATGTTAGGTTGATGTTTTTGATGAATTAAGTTGATGGGTTAAATTAGAAATTGAATATGAAAAAAGAAAGGATGATGCCGAAACTTTGGGATGTTCTTTGATGAATGTTCTGTTGATTTGGTTGTTAAAGTATGGATTAAATGAAGTTTAGGTGAACAAAAGTAAGGTTAAGGGTTAAAGTAGCAAGTTGAATGAAGTTTGGGTGTAAAATGAAAGAGGCTGAAAGTTTTGGCTCAAAACCGAAACTTTTTGGGAGTTTTTGGTAAATTTGGAGTTTTATGGAATAGTGTCATTTTATGAAGTTAATTTGTAATTTGGTTAAGGAAATAAAGCTTAAGGATGAAATATGACACTTTTAAGAAGTTTAGGGAAAAGTTAGAGAGAAACCAAAAAGTTTGGGTTAAAACTGAAAGAATTTAATGAGTTTTGGTAAAATTGGTAATTTAGTGAAAAAGTGTCATTTTATGGATTTAAATGGTAGGTTGGTAAAGGAAATAAAGGTTAAGTATAAAAAATGACACTTTTGAAAAGTTTAGGGTGGAAATCTATGAAGGCCGAATGTTTCGGCCTTGGCCGAAAATCTGGAATTAATCGGCGGTTAATTGAGGTATTAATGATTTAAGCTGGAAAAGTTGACAAAAAATGAAATTTTTGTAACTTTATGAAAGTTTTGGGTAAAATTGCACTTTTGAAGAAAGTCTTGATAATTTGTGCAATTTGGTTAAAGGTTAAAGGAAAGTTCACTAAGTAAGTGAAAAGTAAGAAAAAGTGAGGAAAAGTAAAAAGTAAGGAATATTTGAGAAAATTTGGCATTATGTGAAATTATGGGCCAAATTTATAAGTTTCTAAAAAGGTTACGGACTTTAGGTGTAATTATGTGGATTAAGGTAAATAAGTTACCTTTTAAGGAAAAGGAATAAAGTGTTGACTTTTCATGTGTAAAAAGTTAACTTTCTTTGTTTAAAGGTAAATGTGAACTTTTGTATAAAATTCAAGGAATAAAGGTTATGGAAGTTTGGTAAAGTATGTTAAGTAAGGAATTTTAGTTATAAACTAAGATTCTATATGTTTGGATATGGGGACAGGTTCTGATGTTGCGGTATTATTCTGCGGGATTATTACTGGCACGTCAGAGTCTGATATTCCAGGTAAGAGGTTTAACTTCCTTAATATGCACCATCGATTTTCCTTACGCATATTAGGTTGGTGAACGGCCGAGTCTCGGATCGAGGGTGTGGGTCACACCTTATGACATCCCAAGACTGGTTCCATGGTAAGATTAGTGGTATGCAGGTACTATGTTTCTGGCTGTACTAACATTTTATGTTATGTGCTTATGTTCTGCCCCTCGTCTGATCATAATGATCAGGTTGTTACTACAACAGTTATGTTATGTGGGGAACCTAGGCCCCTTCACTGGATCCATGCGCATGTATGTGTCAGTTATGGTTATGACCGCCGGCTAGTAGCATCTATGCATATGCATATGTTCAGAGTTAGTTGCGGCCAACGGATATGACCCGGTTACGGTTTCATCCGTCGGGGTTCTGGCGTAAGTATTAGCTGGGCTATGGGAAAGGAAGGATGCTGCTAGATTGGTCTTCGGACCCATGTTATGATCAGTCCTATGGGACACATGTTATGTATGTTATGTTATGCTAACCTTTTCTGCAGGTTCTGTGTATGTATCTGCTAATCTTACCCAACCCTTACTGAGTACCTTTCAAGGACTCACCCCTTATGTTATTCTTTTCAGGAGATCAAGGGCAGCGGCCAGCGGATTAGTCCATCTGGTTGGCTATATATTTTGATTACCCCAGGTAATTATAGCTCGTTGATTAGACATGTTTAAGGTTTCGGGGTAGTCTCGATAAGGTTATGATGAGGTTAAGGAATTCTGAATAAGGTATGTTTAAAGGACTAACGGTTTAACTTTCTTGGTATGTTACAACATCAGTGGTATCTTGCGGTGATTTTTCAGGGTTAGTGTCGACCATCCCCGTAAGCAAGTACGTATTTGGTTTTAGTAGTTAAGGTTTTGTAGGACTAACCATGTATGCATTACATTGGATGACTGTGTTATTTTGGTATACTACGGAACTATGCACCCAACAAAGTGGGTGGTAGTTCTGATCTTATATATATGGATAATTAATCACGAAAATGCATGATATTCTATGAAAACCACTAACGTGTTTTCAGGTGCAGATTTAGGCATTGAGAAACTAGAACGCCTTAAACCTATTTAACACATTAGAAACAATAAGTTCGGAAAAGTTTTAAAATGGCCGTGTTTTGGGACCCACAAATCGAAGAGAAGTTCAACTCCTCCGTCACTGCTGCCTCTCGGCACCGTTCATGATGCTTCCGTACATGCCGGCTGACGAGGGGTGGTCAAATCAACTGCTCCCGTCCTCTGGGTACATCTTGTTGTACCCCTAGTGAATTGCCAGTATTTCCAATACGGCAACCACAGACAATACCGAGTCCTAAGACTAACTTGTACTCGTTATCGTCACCTAAACCAATCTGGAATGCCTAATTGACCTTTTTTGTAACTTGTCAGTTACTCTCACATCCTAAGTTTGATGTAGAATATGAATGCTCCTCATTAGATCGTCTTTTCAATTTGCGCATATCGTCGTCATTGTTTGTTCCTGCGTCTTTGCGTCGGGCTGTTATAGAATGTACTGGATTTGGCTGGCATCTCCTATTTGATAACTTGGCATACCCATCTCACTCGTTGCCTTTAATTCTATACTGTAATGGTCGGACCTTAACAGTTTCTACTTACATTCCTAAAGTGCGAGTGTCGTGGTCCTTACTCGCAAAATACCATTTGGGATTTACCTACTATTGAAACCATTCATTGAAATACTTTTGTATCTATAATCCTTCAGGCACAGTCCTTTGATACTTTGAAAATAGATGCCCCAAACTTCAGACAGTACTTAAATGGTACCATCATCCTAAGGTAATATACCCATTTGTGTTCCTTACTGGGCCGTCTCGCCCTGCTCCATCTGGAATACCCGACCTGATATGGGTTATGGCTGAAGTGTTGGAGCTAATGTCCTCTATTGTATCGACCTGATGCCACCTTGTGCCATGTCGCGCCCCTGAAGCACGCTGGGCTGGCCCGTGGCTGATACCGAGGCTGACCCCAAAAATTATGCACATGTGTCAGTGGGCAATCCCGGATCTAATGATCTGTAGTTCCGCACCTCTGACATTGGCCCGTCTGTCGGTGACGTCCGTGGCCTGCATGTAGTCTACTAAAATTCTGACATAATCGTGCTGGCTTTGCCGCGTCCTTACCCTTGTCATTCCTACCTGATCTACCTTGCCTGCCTGATTCTTGGCTAGGCCCTTCCTTTCCTGATTCCTTCCCGCAGGGTACTACTCTGCCACTTGCTTCTTCTAACTCGACCAAGTAGGCCTTCTCTGACTTCATCTAGTAATACTGGGAAATGTACCGTACCATTGGTCAAACATTTCCTCATATGCCAACGGTCAAACTTCCCTGAGTCAGGTTATCGAATTCTACTTGTCTAAGGTCTCAGATAGCGTAGTTTAATCCATCTGTCATGAAAAAGTCGGGAAAACTCCTCCCAGCCTATGCTCATCTCGTGCTGCCTCAGATGGCCGGATTGTGCTCCTCTGGCACCAGATACTCCCTAATAAGAGATCCTCATTGCTAAACCATCCTTGCACACCTCCGGTCCTCCCTTACCTGAAAATCACGGGGGTTTAGGCGCTGAAAGCGCTCCATTACAGTCAGTGCATCTGGAACTGCTACATACGCAACTCGGGGCCTCCGGCCCTGCGAGGAATATCTAAATCATCGTCGTCCCATTCTCAGTGATGATGCCCTGGTACTCGAACTCCACCATCCTAGTGATGGTGAACTAGCGCTCGTGGGGACTACTCTCCTCGTAGTCCTCGTCATCCTCCTCAGAATCCTGATAGTTACGGGAGCTCATGAGTATGGTGGTGGTGTACATGCGGGTATACGACCTTGATTCTGCATCAGCATCATCGGAGTGGTCGCCATCAGTCCCTGGACCTTACAGGTCCACCTGCATAGGCGGGTTGGCCTGTACTCTTTCTGTCTAGACAACATTCCGGACTTCCCTGGTGTGCCCTAAAATACATAACAAGTCTCTCTGAGCTGACTGCTCCAAAGGGTATTGGTTTAATTAGTGGCTGGTTCGGGCATGTCAGGTTCCTTCCCCGTCTCCCTCCCCAGATTCATGGGAGGAGCGGGATCCATACTTCACTGACTGCGAGTGTTAACCTTCTGACATTTACGTAAGAAAAGCACATACATAACGGTTAACTTCTGACAATAGCAAGCA
>JBBYHH010246617.1:0-21776 GCA_038382905.1 Daphne laureola
CCCTCTTCTGATTCAACCAAATACATTTTCACCCTGAAATATTTATCCAACAGCTCTAAATCTAACGGTAATTTGGCCACCACTTGGATTGTAGTCCCTTGCATATCCCATGCACATATTTTTCCATGAGAATTTATTTGAGCTAAAAGGAAATATAAAGGGACCCATTTGATCCAAACCTATTACATGAGGGGCTTTTTTGGGGATTTGCTTCATTCCGATACTCGGAAGCCCAAACTTAATCTGATCTGGATTCTGAAGTCGTACTGAATCGAAGACAAATAAATCTGAAGAAGAAATGTTTTTTCTTCTCAAATTTTTTTCTTCATAATCCGATGTCTAAAGTAACCCTAGTTCAAATTCAAGCGATCTTCTGGAGAAGGGAATCGATGCCGCGATTGGTAAAGTTTTCTGAGTTTTCATCTGTGATTTGAGTTTCCCCCGTCTTTTCGTGATATTTCTGGCATTGCTGAATTGATTTTGGTTTGACGCTTTGCTGTGCAAATTAACAGGCAAGATCAATTTGGGCGTTCCGGTGCTGTTTCCTCGAAATGCCTCTTCGAGGATCCAAATCGGCGGCACTTGGTCCGAGCTTCCTGGTGAGCTTTTAACTGATATTCTGCAGCGCTTGCAATCCTACCAAGATTTCGTATCTGCAACCTCCACTTGTGTTTTCTGGAGGTCGATTGGGACCAATGATCATACATTCTGTGGTGGCCATCAGTTTCCATGGCTAATGCTTGCAGCTGCAGAAGAAGAAGGAGGATATTGTAGCAACCATTCCAACCTCCGAGGCTTCTACAATGTCCGGAAGAAGATGACTTGTTATCTGGATCTTCCTGAAGCCAAGGGGTTGAAATGCTGCGTCTCTTGGCATGGATAACTCTTGACTCAAGATTGGAGTTAAATGTGGTGCATCCTTTGTCTCGGGTCCAAATCAAGCTACCTGATATTATAACTAGTAGTACTCTATTGGATAATTATGATGCTGTTAAGAAAGCCGTTTTTTCTTCCACTCCGTTGTCAGAAGATTAAACTCTCTGTATTCTTGTCAAAGAGGGCAGAATATATCTGTGGCGGAAGGGGGACGCTTGTTGGAGGGATATTTATAATGCAGGCTCAGATAATACAGATATAGTCTTCTACAGGGGGCGATTTTATGCGGTGGATCCCTCGGGTAGAATCTATTCATGGGACACACAAGGGACTAGAATGGAAGTGGTGGGTATGTTACCGTTTGTGAAATGGCTGCAGCTGGATTTGATGAGAATGTATCTGGTTGAATCTGGGGGGTTGCTTTTGATGGTATTGCTGGTAGCAGATTGGAAAGATCTGAAGGATGACATTTTCCAATGCTATGGAACATGCAGGTGGCAAGTGTTTGAGGTGAGCTTGTGCAAGAGTAATGCAAATTGGAGACGAGTTTCAGACTTGGGAGGCAGGACATTGTTCTTGGCTTCCAATTCGACTTTTCCAAATGTAAGCAAAACTGTATCTACTTCACTGATTATTGCACTGGATCTTACGGTTGGGGCATCTACCATTTGGAGGATGGACGTTTCGAGCGCTTCGGCCACGCATCTCCACACCTTTGGGTCGAGCTTACCATCTAATTGCAGTTTAACTATTTTAAACTAGATATTTATTGAAATAACTGTCTCTTGTGCTGATGTGCAGATGGAGTGTGTACTGGTAGTTTACATTAGCTTTGATTTCCTGCTTAATTAGGTTTAGTATAAGTTATTATTGGACAAAACTAGCTAGCATGTTTAGTTCTCTTCATATCTCATAGTATTTGGTTTACTTTTACTTTGTCTGCCCTAACATGTCTCTCTTTACTATATCCCGGTTGCTAGTTTTTTTTTTTTTTTTATACAAACGAGGTAGAGGTTGGGGATATCAGAGATTTGAACTCGAGATCTCTACAAATGTCCTCTGGAACATGACCATTAGGTCAAGTGCTGAGGATATTTCTTGGTTCTTTTTATCTCAAGTTAGTTCAATAGTAATGGCTGTTCAACCTGAGGTTGTTATATTAGATGTGGCACCAAATCAATATAACAGTAGGCTGGGAAGAGATTGTGATACAGAAAGTTTACTTCTACTCTATTAATATTAGCCTTATTTACATGTCATTTTTTAATAACGGGAAGATCTTGAATGCCTTTTTTTTTTTTTTTTTTTTTAAACAAATCTTGAGTCATTGTAGGTTTACAAATTTTAATGTGAAATAAAAAAATTTAGTTAATGTTCATGTAATCGTCTAATGATAAGCCAAATTAGGGTCATATAAGTGTATTTTACTGTCAACTGAGATAATTTAACTTCTAGTTACAAACGTACCCTTTAACATGATGACATTGATAATATTCTTATCCTGAAAAAAAAAAGATTGGTGATAAAATAAAAAAAATTTAAAATATTAATACTAAAATTGCCCTTTCTCCAAAGAAGAAAAAAACGCAAAAACATTAAAGAGATTCCCCAGCGTCACACACAAAGTGCAATACGCCGTCGTCTCAGCGAGAGATTTCGCCCCCTCTCGGAAAGGTCCGTCCATTACGCGCTTTTTGTAGCTCATTTCTCATGCCCGCTATTACGCACCGCACCAAATTTGCCTAAATGCGGACAATTGAGGAAGAAATACACATAACGACGCAGAGATTTTTTCGTGATTCAGATAATCTAGAGTGTTGTTGTTGATACAGTCTCCTCAAAGTCCTTCCTTTTTCTAAGCAAACCAAACCAAAAATTTCCTTTCTTTGTTGAATTACCCGACTGTTCTTCTTCCTCAGAATTCGATAGATCTACCAACTTTGCCATCTGATCAGCCAATTCCCGGCGACCCTGATCAGAGGTTTAGCTTTTTCAGGTAAAATGCATTAAAGTTCCGTTTTTTACTGATACCCAGTTGTTGTAACTCTTCAATTTTGATGAAAGATCGGACATCTGATGTATGATCGTAGTTAAGAGTGAAGAACATTCGATCTGATCATCAAAGTTCCGTTTTTTTCTCTCGTCATGCAGTTTTAGTCTCCTGTCGAAATGTCTGCAAGTACGATCAGGAAAGCGATCGGGGCGGTGAAGGACCAGACCAGTATCGGCATAGCTAAAGTGGCCGGGAACATAGCGCCGGAGCTGGAGGTTTTGGTGGTGAAAGCCACCAGCCACGGCGAGGATCCGGCGGATGAGAAGTACTTCAGGGAGATCATTAATCTGACCTCTTACTCCAGAGGTTATGTGAATGCTTGTGTGGTTACTGTTTCGAAAAGGTTGAGCAAGACCCGTGATTGGATGGTGGCCATTAAGGCCCTCATGCTTGTTCATCGCCTTCTGGCCGATGGCCCCCCTTCTTTCGAGGAGGAGATTGTGTTTGCTTCTAGGAGAGGGATGAGGGTGTTGAACATGTCGGATTTTAGAGACGAGGCACATTCGAATTCGTGGGATCATGCCGGATTCGTGAGGCTGTATGCAATGTATCTTGATGAGAAGGTGGAGTTTGTGATGTTCGAGAAGAAGATTAGAGATGGAGATCGGAAGCCTGATGATAAGGAGGAGCGATGGGGGCCGGGTAGGAATGAATATGGAGGAGAGTCAAGAGATGATTATGACCGTGGTGGAATGGGAGGGAGATCCCGGTCTTATGGTGATGTGAGCGAGCCAGCGAGTAGAGAGCAGAAGGTAGAGGCTACACCAGTGAAGGAGATGAAGCCCGAGAGGTTGCTTGGGAGATTGAATCGTTTGTTGCGTATCCTTGACAGGGTCTTGGCTTGTAGGCCGACTGGTAACGCGAAAAATAGCAGGTTGGTATTGGTTACCCTATACCAAGTATTGAAGGAGAGCTTTCGGCTATATGTGGATATATGTGAAGCATTGGGTATTTTGTTGGATAGGTTCACTGAGATGGAATATCCTGACTGTGTTAAGTGCTTTGATATGTATGTTAGTGCGGCAAAGATGATTGATGAACTTGTCGGGTTTTATGGTTGGTGTAAAGATATGGGTGTCGCGAGGTCATCTGAATATCCGGAGGTTCAGAGAATCACCGATAAACTCCTCGGAACGCTTGAAGGGTTTTTGAAGGACATGTCAAACAGACAGAGGAGCCTGGATAGAATGAGGGACGATGCACCCTCAGCTAAGGTGGAGGCAGAGCCAGAGCCAGATATGAACGAGATTAAGGCGCTCCCTGCACCAGAGAGTCATGCCCCTCCACCACCACCCGAGCCTGAAAAGCCTAAACCACAGCCACGAGAGGTGACCGAGGATTTGGTGAATTTGAGGGATGATGGTGTTACAGCCGATGAGCAAGGGAACAAGTTGGCACTGGCTTTGTTTTCAGGAGCTCCAGCGACGAATGCTAACGGTTCATGGGAAGCATTCCCATCTAACGAACCAGAGGTAACTTCAGCTTGGCAGAATCCGGCTGCAGAGACCGGTAAAGCAGACTGGGAGCTGGCTCTGGTCGAGACAGCCAGCAATCTATCGAAACAGACCGCCACAATGGGCGGGGGAATCGATCCTTTGTTGCTGAACGGAATGTATGATCAGGGAGCCGTGAAACAGTACGTGAACACCAATCAGCTGAGCGGTGGAAGTGCAAGCAGCGTTTCCCTTCCCGGTACAACCAACACCTCCACTAAAGTCCTTGCGCTGCCTGCACCAGACGGAACAGTGCAGCAAGTAGGCAATCAAGATCCTTTCTCTGCATCACTCACCGTGCCTCCACCTTCATATGTACAGATGGCCGAGATGGAGCGGAAGCAGCAGCTTCTTGTACAAGAGCAGCAGGTGTGGCAGCAATATGGAAGAGATGGAATGCAAGGACAAACTGGTTTAACAAAGATCTCTTCTGGCCCGGGCTACTATGGCCCCGGTGTACCACCCATGATGCCATATGGAGTAAGCGGCACCACCGCATATCCAGGAGGTTACTACTACGCTCCTCTATGAATAATCTTATGATTGTCATGTTAAGTTTTCTGGATGAATTTTTGTTGTGTAATTGATCCTCCTGAGACGTGCAGGGTAAGTAAGAAGATGTATGGTACTGTTAAGTGTAATCATCTGCGTGCTCCATTATCAACCTGAGAAATGAACTACTACTACTTGAGTCGATCATGTCTCCAGCTCTTCCCAAACATATCCTCCTGCAATTTTTCTTCTAGGGTTATAAACAAACACATTGATTGAGAAGCAAGCAACCCCTGATCTGTTGCAGGTTGTTTGTGGTGTCTAAGTCTTCTTGTGCTGAAACTATTAAGTGTTGCATATTTAATCCCAAAACTGTTACCATATTGCATACTTAGTCCTATCGTTAAGTTAGCCCGTTAAGTTGTCTGCTGACGTAGCACTACTAAATCACAAAATAGGGCTTTATTATCAAATAGTCGCCTAAATTATATAACGTGTCAATTCAGTCTCTGAATTATGTAAATTTAAATATTTTAGTCATTTAATTCAGTAACTCGTCATTCAAACTCTAACGGTATTAGTCTTTTTTTAGAGATGAGCGACCTATTTGTAAGAATTTAAAGTATATGATTTCAAATGTTTAAGTTCAAAACTTCAAGAGACTGTAGTGGTCAATTCTGTTTCTTTGTTCGACCCGAGCGAACCGCTCAGAAAATTCAGTAAGACAATACTTTTGTTAGATATGATAGATTTAACGATTTTGGGCATAGATTAGTAAGAACTAAGATCATAATAGGTATTTTCCGTAAGGTTAACTAACATTGATACATTCAAAAGGGTAAAGTGTTTGATAGTGTATAGTTAAGGGACTGAGTTGACATGTTTTATAATTTAGGGATTAAAGTGATTGAGTCAACATAATTCAGAGAATTATTTGATAATAAAACCTAAAGTGAAAGCTTGAAAAAAGAAAAAGAAAGCATAACTTGAAAAAAGAAAAAGAAAGATAAATGGCAATTGCTCCACCATCATAAAAGATTTGGCGACATGATGCCATGAAAATCATCCAATGTGCCATTTGTAGGTTATCAGTGTCGTTCCTGACATTCTATGGGTTCTAGATAAAATAAAAAAATAGGGTCCGGGATAAAATAAAAAAATAGAATATTTTTCATTCAATCTCCATTAACGTTGTCAATCATCTAAAAATCTCCTCCTTATAAAGTCATAAGGTCACCATTTATCACCTACAAAGAAAAACAAAAAATAAATCACAAAATACGACTTCTACGAGCATTATGGGTTGCAAAATCATTAATAATAACATCAATAACAATATTTTTTAATAAATCATTCTCAATTGATAATATTGCCAAACCATTCAACATTTCTTGCGATATTGATGACCTCAAGTAGGTTTTTTTCAACTTTAGTTTTGAAAAACTTTTCTCAGCTGATGTCACAATTAAAAAATTATATCATTATCATCCAAGGGAAAATCAAGACTTGAGCAGCCTTCTGCAAGTGAAGATAGACCGGAAACTGAAGTTGCTAAAGATTTGAGCCCAATAGAAGAAGTTAGTGAGGAGGAGATCAAAGGTCAGTCATTTGGTCACTCGGTTTGTAGTGGTGTTTCAACCAGTCTTCTATAAAGATGTTGATATCCTTGTTAAATTGCAGAGGTGGAAACATTTTCCCCTGAGCCCTCGCCAGAAGAAGAGCCTCTTGAGGCAGATGAGGCTGGATCTTTTTCGCCTGCTCTTTTGCATGGTGATGAGGATGAAGAAGCAATAGATCCTGAAGAGGATAGAGCTTTGCTGGTAAGATGTTTTGCAGTTGTCTTCCCCGTATATCCTTTAGCAATGAAATTGAATACTGATCTAGCACTTAAAGTCATGTCATCAGGCAAGCTAATTTTAAGCATAGCTTAAAGGCCTAAACTTATTTGCTGACATTTAGTATCATTACTTATGTTTTATTTTCGATACTACATGCCATGTGAATAAGTGACATGGGTCTTTTCAGACCGTTTTTGGATGAACTGGAGAACTACTATACCTAGCTTCCTGTTATTTTCCTTTTCCTTATTCTTCCTGTTCCCACTAAATAAACATGGGCCTTGGCACGATTTTACAGGAGCGAAAGCGGAAGGCTGTGTTGGAAGAACAAGAGAGACGGGTGAAAGAAGCTCTCAAATCAAAGCCAGCTCCAGCAGTAGATAACTTGCAGTTGAGTGTGATGAAAGAAATGGGAGCCATGGAGGAGGGTGATGCTATATTTGGCTCTGGCGCAGAAGTGAACCTGGACTCGCAGGTGATATATTTTGCACAATCTTCTGAAATTCCGTTTAGCTTTCATAGCATTTCTACTTTGAGGCTGACTACATCCTTATGGATGCAGGTGTATTGGTGGCATGACAAATACAGGCCTAGACAACCAAAATATTTCAATCTCGTCCACACTGGATATGAGTGGAACAAATACAACCAAACTCACTATGATCATGATAATCCGCCTCCAAAGATAGTGCAAGGATACAAATTCAACATCTTCTACCCAGATCTAGTTGACAAATCAAAAGCCCCTACGTACACTATTGAGAAAGATGGGAACAGTTCAGAAACATGCATTATAAGGTTCCATGCTGGGCCTCCTTATGAAGACATTGTAAGTCGACTTGATCTGACAATTGATCTTTAGATTGTTTCTTGCTGAATATCACTTTTCTGATTCCTGTGCTAACTGTTCCGCAGGCCTTCCGGATTGTGAATAAGGAATGGGAATACTCTCACAAGAAGGGTTTCAAGTGTACATTCGAACGTGGCATATTGCATGTTTATTTCAACTTCAAGCGTTATAGATACCGCAGATGAGGGATGTCGCGGTAGCTATTTCTTTCAAGCTATATTTTACCTTCAGCTTTTGACAGATAAGTAGTGGCACGTGAACAAAACAACGTTGAAGCTGTTTTATACTGATACTAATTGTTTGCTCAGGCAAAATCAGAATTAGGTGAGTGTTTATAACTTGATCTGGTGAAATATTCCAACTTTACTAAACCAGGCTCTGAAACCAAGGTGAGGTTTTCATGGCTTTTAATTAATGTATAGATATTTGATATGCTCTGTGATTTTGTTTTCCATACCCAACATTGTACATCAGACAACAAATGAGAAGCAAAATAAGTGCATTAAAAATGGAATCGTGGTATAGACATGTATGTATTCAGCTGAATCTTACAAACATTTGCAATAATCTAGGTGGATTGTCTTGAGATAGATAAGCATTGAGCTCATATTTTGCATGTTTTTTGTTTCATACCAAGCAGCAGATATCGTACTTTGACAGGGGTGACATGTATTGAAATATAATGATTTGTTGTATGGCAAAATCAATGTCTATTGGTTCTATAAGATCTGCAGTCTCGGCAGGAAGCACTGCATACCCAAATGCATTTTGGTTGGTATATATTATATACAGGGATTCAACATCCAATTGGAGTCAAAAGAGAGCAATGGACACCAATTTCTTTCGAGTTGACCTTGTTCTAGGTCATGTATATTGGATTCACATTGAGATGAATTCACAAGAAGAATATAGAAAGGATGAGTGTAGTAAATTTGTTTGTTAATAGGTACATGCGGGTTATGTGATTATACACGAGTTTATAAAATTAGATCTAAAATTGATCTGAATGGTTTTTTTTTTTATAGGATGTGGCACCTTTTCAACATCCTTTTTTTTTTTAATACATCTTGGGGGTAGAGGATGAGAATGTTGGAGGTTTGAATTAAAGATTTTAATCTCATATGTGCAGGAACATGATTACATGTTGAGGATATCTTTTAACACATTTTGGGAATATTAAGGTTATTTTGTCAATTAATCATGTAATTACATCCATCCAAGATCATGTAAGTTTATTAAAGGATTCTCGAACTACTAAAGAGAAGATTGATTGACAAAGAGCGATAAAATGGAGGTACATATAAAAATGAATAGTTAATTTAATGTTATTAGTAACAGAACAAAATAATTTAATCGTTTAGTAGGTCTATTTCAACATCACATTTAAAAAAAAAAAAAAAAAATTAGTAGCATTAGTATTATATTTATATTAACAATATTTCCATGAAAAGCGGACTCAGATTTATTCCCTACAAAGATGTCGGCCCTTCTTCTACGGTATTGGTTTGATGGAGGAAACAAACCCAGTGAAGGTAATTGTTTTGTTAATTAAAGGTTAGATTAAGTAGCTAATTGTATTGTTAAGAGCAAATTACCCAAATTAATTTTCCCTCACTGCACTCTTAGGATTCCTTTTGGACGGACTTGACAATTTTGATCGGATCGTAGCTGCCAAGTTTGAGGCCAAATTCAATGGTTGGTGTTTCACGTCAATTGCTGGGGCTCCACAATGTCAAGCTTTTTACATGCTTTAATTTGTCACTTTCCTCTTCTGCAGCTCCACTCTACTCTGCTTATTTTCATCTTCAAACCAATTCCAATTCCAATTCCATGGCGGACGCAGTTGTTTCAGCAGTCTTGCAACAACTGGCAACCCTGATCTACGAGCAAGCGAGGGCAGAAGTGAAGCTGGTGGTAGGTGTGGACAAGGAGGTTGAAAATCTCACCAGCAACTTGAGAGCAATCCAAGCTGTGCTCCAAGACGCAGGGACAAGGCAGGTGAATGAGGCCTCCATTAGAGTCTGGCTAACCGAGCTCAAAGAGCTTTCGTACGATGTGGAAGATGTTTTAGGTGAGTGGAGTACTGCTCTTCTCAGACACAAGATCAAACAACAAAATAGGAGCCAAAACAAGAACAAGGTACGCTCCCTCCTCCCTTCCCTTACCTCTTGGATCAATAAAGTAGCTGTCCGTCATGACATTGCTAGCAAGATCAAGCAACTCAATGAGAAGCTTGATTTGGTTACACGACGAAAAGAGAGATTTCAGTTTGTTACCCACAAGAGGACTGTTGATGATCAAGAAAGGCCCAGAACAGCATCGGTTATCAATGTCACAGAGGTGCATGGTAGAGAAAATGATCAAGCCTCGGTAAAAAGTATGCTACAGTTAACTGATCAAGCAACGGAGGTTATGCGTGTCATCTCCATTGTAGGTATGGGTGGTATTGGGAAGACTACTCTTGCCAGATCCGTCTACAACGATGATCAAGTCACAACACACTTTGATCTGAAAATTTGGGTTTGCGTCTCCGATCTCTTTGATGAGATGAGGGTAGCTAAAGAGATTTTCGAGAAATGCAAAGGAGAGCGCCCAAGAGTAGATTCAATAGATGTTATATTAGAGCAAATTCGTGAGCATGTTTCAATGAAGAAATTCTTACTTGTCCTTGATGACGTTTGGACGCATGAATTTGGGAAGTGGGATCAACTCTTAAACACTCTAAAGCGTGCAGCTCTTGGAAGCAAGATCTTGGTGACCACTAGAAATCAAAAGGTGGCAATGATTCTGGGATCAAGGCAAGTAGACGTTTTCCAATTGGGAATCTTGAATGAAGTTGATTCTTGGTCATTGTTCACTCAGTTGGCATTCCATGATAGAACAAGTGAGGAAATTGAAGAGTTGAAGGAACTTGGAGAAGAAATCATTAAGAAATGTGACGGTTTGCCTCTTGCTATAAAAGTCATAGGTAGTCACTTGCGGTTCACGAGAAGAAGAGAAGAATGGCAAGCTGTCCTAATAAGCAAAACCTGGGAGATTGAGGATGTTGAGAAAAGCCTTTTTGGCCCCTTGTTATTAACATATCATGAACTACCATGGGTTGCAAAGCGCTGTTTCATAAGCTGTGCTTTCTTTCCCAAAGATTATGATTTTTATAAACCTCACTTGCTTGATTTTTGGATAGCACAAGGCTTTTTTTCAGACATTGAGAAGGCTGAAAGCGAGACAAAAGAGCATTTGGATGCTCTAATTATTCGAAGTTTCTTTCAAGATTTCAGAAAATTGGATGATGAAGAAATTTTTGTGTTCAAAATGCATGATATAATTCATGATTTTGCTGTGTTTTTTAGCGAAGGGGAATGTTGCACAGGTGATTCCGAGGTGATCCAATCATCACTCGAGAAAGTAACTGCAAAAAATGTACGACACATGTTGCTGGATATTAGAGATGAAGAGTGCATTCAATTTCCACGCAATATTAATGGTTGCAAAAAATTGCGAAGTCTACATACCAGTACTGCACCCTATGCTAATTGTTGTCAATTAGATCTTTCAACACTTGACTGGGGACAATTGAGGTGTCTAAGGACAATGCAACTAATACGTTTGCATTTTGAAGTGCTCCCAAAGGGGATTTGCATGTTGGGGCAACTAAGAGACTTGGATTTGTCAGAAAACTCAAAATTGAAAGTACTACCAGAATCAATATGTGACTTGTGCAACCTTTTAAAATTAGACATATCTGGGTGTGACAGTCTTGAGAAGTTGCCAGAAAGAATAGGAGAACTAATCAACCTCAAAGAATTTCGGAATTTTGGAACTGAGAAGCTGCTGTGTATGCCAAAAGGGGTTGAAAGATTAAGTAAGGTTGAAGAGATAAGTCAGTTTGTTGTGAGTGGTAGAAAAAAGGATGTTGGCCTTGCAGAGTTGGGGAATTTATCCAACATTAGAGAAATCAGGATCTCTGGATTGGGAAACATCAGAGATGTGAATGGGGTGAAAAAAGCGAGATTGGAAGACAAGAGCAAGCTGAGGTTTTTAAAACTTAAGTTCAACAGGACAAGAGGAGCAGTTGAGGAA
The DNA here is from genome assembly GCA_038382905.1 of Daphne laureola. Lineage (NCBI taxonomy): Eukaryota > Viridiplantae > Streptophyta > Magnoliopsida > Malvales > Thymelaeaceae > Daphne > Daphne laureola. Next base: position 11,683 of record JBBYHH010246617.1, read on the forward strand.
GTTGAGAATGAAACGGTGCTCCAAGCCTTGGTTCCACCTGCATCCCTCCAAGATTTAATTGTAGAGGAATACAGTGGCGGGGCTAATGGACTTTCTAATTGGATGACATCATTGAACAACTTAAAATGGCTCACCCTTGAACGTTGTGGAGAGTGGGAGCAGCTTCCTCCAATCGGCAAATTTCTGCCAAGCCTGGAACATCTCACTATACGAGAATTTCAAAGAGTAAGAAAAGTGGGAGCTGACTTTCTTGGAATATCATCATCGCCACAACCAGATATGCAGAAACAGCAAGCCGTGTACTTCCCCAACTTGAAGATTCTTACTTTCTACAATATGGAAGGGTGGGATGAGTGGGAATGGATCAGTGAAGAAGAAGCCATCAATGTCCCTATTATCATGCCCTGCCTCACTCTGTTAAATATTTTTTTATGTCCACGATTGATGGCATTACCACCGCAGCTCCTCAGTAACCCCACACTCGAATCTTTGAGAATCGGATGCAGCCCCATTGTGTCAGAGCGTTGCCAACGAGGAACAGGGGTGGACTGGCCCCTCATCTCTCATATTCCCATAATCTCAAATCTCTGATAAGGTAGCTGCTTTTCTTTATTCATGTATACTTGTTGAACATCATTTACAGAACATTCATTTCTCTTTTCCTTGAGTACTATTTATTCTAATTAGTATCTTTTTGCCTTGCTTTTGCAGGTTTAATGTCATTGGATCCCGTTTAAGTTCCTGTAATAAGCTAGCCATGTTAATAAATTGAGGGCTGGAAATGAGATGTGGGTACCAAAACTCTCATCAGGCTTCTCATATCATTGGTGAGCATGTCTTTCATACATTCATGTCTTGATAGATTTGGAATTTGTAATGGTTGTTTGATTTGCTGCAGTTACTTCGATTGTTACCAAAATCCTTTGTTTTACTAGTAATTCTTTAGTTTGTGTTCCCTTCAATTCTAAGACATGATTTCAATTGTTTCCTCACCCTGCTGTATTTAGGGTTTAAGTTCTGAGTAGCATCAGTAGCTTGGTGGTCACGCAAGTTAAAATTTGTTCATCTTTGAGATGGTCAGCTTTAACGGCTGTTGACATGGTGAGGATCCAACATGGCAGGAAAGAAACAGAATGCTACTTACTAGTACTTCCCTAAAAGGATTCAACTATTAACTGTTGTTTTCAGCATTATTAGCAAAATAAATGCAAGATATTCTCATATATATATATATATATATATATATATATATGAAATGTTTTTCTTTATTTGTTGTCTAGTGCTTACAATTTCCATTGTGAACAAGGCACACTTTTAAGTAACAATGGATAGGAGTAAATTTAATATTAGGTAGGCAGGCCTTTGGTTCATGATGTGTTCAGGAATCAGCAGCTAAGGTAAGTTTTTCTATGAAAGAGTTACTTAGCTATCATAGAAAATTTTGATAACATTTCTTGGATATTCTGGTTATGTGCCTAGATCTTCTGTGATATTCTGGTTATGTGTCTTGGGTGCATTGCATACGTCTGATAAGGTTGCACGCTGCGATGATACAATGGAGGATAGATCAAACGGTGTGTGTTCTGTAGATTGTCAATGGAGGATAGATGTCACTTGTTTTTTAAGTGTGGAGTCATAGGGAGCATTTTATTGAATTGTCTTAAGACTGTGAATCTGGTGCATCCTCTTAAGGCTGCTTTGAGAAGGAGCGCCTATTTGCTGCGTTGGTTTATGAACTGTGGATAGCAACAGAAAGATAGGTTATAGTCCTTCCTGGTTAATTGTAGAGTCTTGAATTACTTGTTTCTTTTGGTTCAACAGAAGGACTCTTAATTACTTGTTTCTTTTGGTTCAAGGTTTGCCTTTCCATCTAAGGCCCTTCAATCTGATTGCGTAGTCTCGTTTGCCTTTTTGATGAAATGAAGTTACAGGCTACCACACTCTTTTCCAAAAAAAAAAAGAAGAAATAATATTAGGTGATTCAACTTTTTGACAAATACTAAGTAAATACTTTATTTTACTATAGTTGTCTAAAGTCCCGTTTGGCAAAAAAAATTCAAAATTAATTTTTACATTTTAAAAAGCTATTTACGAGTGGAACTTAGCGTTTAATTGTAATTGTAGCTGTTTGATCTCGACCATTAAAAAGTTATCTAAAACGTTACAATTATTTGAAACAATTACTACCAAACGGGATATTAAAGCTCAAATTATGATTGAGGAATTGGTCAATCACTCAATATTCCACGCTTTTAACATTATAATAAAAGTGTTACAAATGCAATTTAAATAACTCAATTTTTTGGTAAAATCTTGGGAAGAAAAGTTGCCCTCAAACATTAAAATTGATAGAATTTAAAAAGATGTCTTTATTCGTTTTATTCATTTGCTCTTCTCTCATTTTTTTAGCGTCTATTCTCTAATGTTATTCTTCCTTTAAATAACGCAATGCCCAATTGATCCAGAGATGTCTTGGTGTTCTCTAATGTTATTCAGTCAAAGGAAGAAGTCGCTCCCGTTGATCCAGAGATATCTTGGTGTTCTCTTCTCTGCTTCCATCGCTTTCTGGTGGTGTGAAATCTCTTTTGATTGAATTTTAGTGTTCGTTTCCTCTATAATTCTCTAAAAAATGATCCTCTTCCCCTTGCTAATTTTCCTCCAGTCTTTTGCTCGTTTTTCTTCTTCTCCAAGTCTTTTCTTGCTCGTCAAATTTTAGCCATGGAAGATCTCGTAACCAGTTTTTCTGGTCTCCAACTCTCCCGTGAAGAAGAGGAGTCGCTGAAGACACGATTGTTGTGGCTGGTCCGACATGTGTCGTCGGTAAACTTGGTTAGAGGGTCTAGCGAGTTTTCCTCTTTCTTGCGCCCGTCTATTGTGGCTAGTTGTAGTCTTGGCTCTCTGTGGTTTGATGACAGTAGGTTGGTTATTGGTGTGGGTACACATGCGGGGTTGTGTATCCAGCCTCACACATAGTAATGAACTTTTGGCATCGGGGTTGGTTGGGTATAGAGTCGGTTTGGCTAATCTCATAATGGTTACAACTCATATCTTTGTTGGTCTATTTATTGTCGGTGGACTTCCTAGTTTTTCTTTCGTTGCACGCTATTTAGTTGTGTATTATAAGGGTCACTATTTCGGTTCTACAAATTTTGTAAATCATGTTTATTTTTTTGAATTCCTTACTAGCGCATTGTTGTGATGCGCCGATATTATTTTGTTCATATGGAGCATATTAGGGATATCCGGAGTCAGATTTAAATGTGTTATCCGTCATGACATTTTTAGTGCTCTAGAGCTTTTTTAGGCAGAGTAAGGAATTACATGTTGCAATTACATGTTTAGATCTTTCTGGTCTATATCTTATTTTGTAGTGGATGTTTGGATAGATTTATTTTTCAGTTATGTTCATCTGGTTTATTCTGTAATATCTTTATATTAATAGAATAAGTCTTATGTTTAAAAAAAGTCAAAGAAAATTGACATAAAAAATCTAACATTTTAATAAAAAATGAATGAAGAGAGTATAAAATTCAAGTCAATGTAGTAGATGAATTTGAACGATATGGCTATGTTCGCATAACTACCAATTTGGGTCAAACCTGAGTTTCACCCATTCAATTTAATAATGGCTAAACTCAACATCAATCCCTAACAATGAGTAAATTCATCCCTAGCAAACTTGTAGATCTGTTATTTTCATCCACCACCATACCCAGTCGCAGCTCGCGCATCCTGAACCGCCGCATCTCTGCCCGCGCGACCTCCCTCTACCCGTGTTAAAAAAAACAAAGGCAGGGTGGGTCACCCCATATCAATACACTTTCGATAGATGTAGAAAACGGTGTTGCTAACATTTATTGTATTTGAGTCCATTTTCACATGACTACTTAGTCTACTTTAGTGGTTCCGTGTCTTTCACTCAACTCTTTCGGTTCATGGAATTCCTTTTGGACGTATTGAATTAATTAATTTCCCTTCCGATTTTACAAGACCACTCCTCCATTTTGTTCCCACTTTGTTCATGTCCATTGCTGGGGCTCCAAAATATCAAGCTATACATGCTTTAATTCATCACTTTCCTCCACTCTGCTTATTTTCATCATCTTCAAACCAATCCCAATCTTCTGCTATATATAGCCATGGCTGATGTGGTTGTTTCAGCAGTGTTGCAACAACTGACCACCATAATCTACGAGCAAGCCAAAGAAGAAGTGAAGCTGGTGGTAGGTGTGGACAAGGAGGTTGAAAATCTCACCACCAACTTGAGAGCAATCCAAGCTGTGCTCCAAGACGCAGGCACAAGGCAGGTGAGGGAGGCCTCCATTAGAGTCTGGTTGAGTGAGCTCAAAGAGCTTTCCTACGATGTGGAAGATGTTGTTGGTGAGTGGAGGACTGGTCTTCTAAGGCAGAAGATCAGGCGACTGAAGTACAAGAGTCGGATCAATAAGGTACGCTCTCTCCTTCTATCCCCTCGCACTTGGATCAATAAGGTAGCTTTCCGTCATGACATAGCCAACAAGATCAAACAACTTAATGAAAAGCTCGCCGCAAAAAGAAAGATTTCGGTTTGTTACACACGAGAGGGTCGTTGTGGATCGAGAGAGACCCAGAACAACATCTATCATTGATGTCTCGGAGGTGCATGGTAGAGGAAAAGATAAAATCTCAGTAAAAAACATGCTACTATCAACTGCAACAGGTCAAGTAGGGGAGGTTCTGCGTGTCGTCTCCATTGTAGGGATGGGTGGTATTGGGAAGACTACTCTTGCGCGATCCGTCTACAGCGATGATCAAGTCACGGCACACTTTGACTTAAAATTTTGGGTTTGTGTCTCAGATCACTTTGATGAGACAAGGGTGGCTAAAGAGATTCTTGAAAAATGTAAAGGAGAGCGTCCAAGTGTGGATTCAATGGATATTATATTACAACAGATTTGTGAGCATGTTTTAAAGAAGAAAATTTTACTTGTCCTTGACGACGTTTGGACAAATGAATTTGGGAAGTGGGATCAACTCTTAAACACTCTAAAGTGTGCAGCTCTTGGAAGCAAGATTTTGGTGACCACTAGAAATCAAAATGTGGCAATGATTTTGGGATCAAGGCAAGTAGACGTTTTCCCCTTAGGAATCTTGAATCAAAATGATTCTTGGTCATTGTTCACCCGGTTGGCATTCCATGATAGAACAAGTGAGGAAATTGAAGAGTTGAAGGAAATTGGAGAAAAAATCGTCACAAAATGTGAAGGTTTACCTCTTGCTATAAAAATCATAGGCAATCACTTGCGGTTCACAAGATCAAGAAAAGAATGGCTAGCTGTCCCAACGAGCAATATGTGGGAGATTAAGGATGCTGAGAAAAGCCTCTTTGGCCTCTTGTTACTAAGTTATCATGAGTTATCATGAGTTATCATGGGTTGCAAAGCGTTGTTTCTTATGTTGTGCTCTTTTTCCCAAGGATTATAAATTTCTCAGGAATGAGTTGCTTGACTTCTGGATAGCACAAGGCTTTTTTACGGATATTGAGAAGGCTGAAAGGGAGGCAAAAGAGCATCTGGATGCTTTAATTGTCCGATGCTTTTTTCAAGATTTGGACAAATTTGATGATGGAAACATATATGGGTTTAAAATGCATGATATAATTCATGATTTTGCCATCTTTTTGGGTGAAGGGGGATGTTTCATAGGTGATTCCAAGGAGATCCACTCATCAGCAGAGAAAGTAACTGCAAAAAATGTGCGACACATGTTGCTGAATTTTAGAGATGAAGAGAGCATTCAGTTTCCATGCAGTATTAATGGTTGCAAAAAATTGCGAAGTCTACATACCGCAACCAATTATACTCGTTTTGATGTTGATCTTTCAACACTTGACTGGGGACAGTTGAGGTGTGTGAGGACACTAAAACTAGCATATCTACAGTTTGAAGTGCTTCCAAAGGGGATATGTAAGTTGGGGCTTCTAAGTCACTTGGATCTGTCATGTAACTTGAAGTTGAGAGCACTGCCGGAATCAATTTGTGACTTGTGCAACCTTCAAATATTAGATATATCTTGGTGTAAGAGTCTTGAGAAGTTGCCGGGAAGAATAGGAGAATTAATCAACCTCAAAGTTTTGCTGAACTTTGAAACCGAGAAGGTGGTGTTTTTACCAAAAGGGGTTGAAAGATTAAGGTTGGTTGAAGTAATGAGTGAGTTTGTTGTGAGTGGCAGAAAGAAGGATGCTAGCCTTGCAGAATTAGGGAGTTTACCCAACATTAAGAAAATCAAGATCACCGGACTGGGGAACATCAGAGATGTGAATGAGGTGATGAAAGCAAGACTAGAAGACAAGAGCAAGCTGAGTTCTTTAAGACTCAAGTTCAACAGGACAATAGAATCAATTGAGGAAGTTGAGAATGAAAAGGTGCTTCAAGCCCTGGTTCCACCTGCATCACTCAAATATTTATGGATACTGGATTACAGTGGCAGGCCTAATGGACTTTCTAATTGGATGGCATCATTGAACAACTTAAAGTCCCTCACCCTTAAACGTTGTGGAGAGTTGGACCAACTGCCTCCAATTGGCAAATTTATGCCCAACCTTGAAAATCTCATTATACAAGGAATGCAAAGAGTAAGAAAAGTGGGACCTGATTTTCTTGGAATACCACTCGAGAATGGATCAATGAAGACTCAAGCTTTCAAACACCAAGTGGTGTACTTTCCCAACTTGAAGAATCTTACTTTCAAAAAAATGGAAAGGTGGGATGAGTGGGAATGGATCAGTGAAGAAGAAGAAGAAGCCATCAATGTCCCTATTATCATGCCTTCCCTCACACGGCTGATTATTAATGGATGTCCAAAACTGATAGCATTACCTCCACAGCTACTCGCAAAGCCCACACTCAAACTTCTAAGTATCCAAGGCAGCCCCATTGCTGCAGAGCATAGCAGACAGATAAAGGTACGTAGCTGCTTACTTGGTTATTCTGGTATATATAAAGTTCTTGAACATCATTCCCATCTTAAAGAACATTCATTTGTTTTTCCTTGTCAAATATCTCTTTGTTATCCTTTTGCCTTGCATTTGCAGGTTTAGTGTGGTCGGATCCCGTACATCCTGTGATAAGATAGCCATGTTATGATGTCAATAAGTACATGAGATGTGGATGTTGGTGTTCTGTGAAGACATAAAAATAACATAAGAAGAGGAAAAGAAAGATGCATGAGATAGAGCATTGTGTGAACAATAATGATTTTGTTTCATTACTATGTAAAATACAATTCCCCAAGTAGAAAGGTAAGTCAGAGCAGGAGAACATTGTACATGGTGAAGAGTTCTTTCTGGACTATAACCACTAATGAAAATCTCACAGCTAAGTAATAGATTTTGATGGAGCCTTCATCACTCCCTTTCTCTTCATTTACTTTACTTGTTTATTGTCAATCTGCAAGATTTAAGGACAACCATTAACTTCCTTTTTAAGCCTAAGATTCATAGAGAGAAAATAGAAATGGAAGGTCCGGCGGGGGAGGTCCGGCGAAGGTCCAGCGGCGGCAGTGGTAGAGTTCGGTAGAAGTGTTAAGTTTAAAATTATTGGGGGTGTGTTTAAATTGGTAGTTTAAAATCTGGGATGTAAATGTATTTTTTAAAAAAATTTGAGTTGCTGAAAATATCATTTTCCCCTCAAATTCGTTAAACTTAACGGTTAATAAATGGAAAAGGACTACAAATGCATAAAAAGTAAAAAAACATGACTTTATTGGTACAAAAAGTTAACTCTAGTGGTACAATATTTTAAGTTACAGGACTACCGGTGCACTTTACCCTATGAAGTATAGTCAAAATCTAACACGACATTCCTTAAAATCTCTGAAATCTTCAATTAATTTTTTTATATTGAATATCTCTTCAGTATCTTTCTCAAATCAAAAGCTTTTAAATTTTGATAGATTTAGATTGAGAATTTGTTTAGAAGTTCTAATTTTGAAATAATCGTCCAACTCTCAATATTTTTGTAGCATCTGTCACATTTTTTTTAAGCTTGATTGATTTTATATTGATTTTCACTCACTAAATTAACAAATGATTTTTTTATGCTTAATAAAAAGTTCAGTCGTTAATTCATGACAAATTAAAAAGTTCAAGGGATTTTTTTTTGCTTTTTTCTATTTATTTTGTTTTCATTTATCATATTTTTAAATAAATTCAAGTAACAAAACAAAACTAAACAAGATATAATTAAGAAACTTAAATGAGTAAGTTTCATTCTACATTTTCAATCTATATAAAACAATTATCAACATTAATCAATAAATTAAATTGGAGACTGAGGTCATCACAGTATCGGCGGACTGGGTTCTAGAAGGAGAGTGAGAGAGGATAAACTGCTCGATGAAATTGAATCGATTTATGAATACTGTTTTATTTTTGTAAATTATTTTATTTTTGTAAATTATTTAAGATGGATGAATTGAGTTTAATTGGTTGGATAAATCAATTTAGAATAAAATGAGTAAAAAAATTAAGTGATAATGAACTAAATTATTAAAATAGTAATGAATTTAATGAATTAAAATTAATAAATTAAATTTTAAATAATAAATAATATCTATAATTATTCTAAATATATACTATATACCTATATATTTTAAAAAATCTCAGATGACCATAGTCATCCCTAAGAACAGCTTCGCCCCTGCTCACCTGAGTTGCTTCCTCCTCTCCTCACACTGGCCTCGTCAATCCCCCTCGCCTCGGTCGAACAAGTTGACCGGCCTTCAGCGAATGGTTTATACTCCCCCGTCTCCGGTAAAGATTGTAATATTTTTTTATTATTTTTATAATATTTAATTTATAATTTATTTTTATAAAATTATAAATGTGTAAAGGTAAATAATTCATATGTTTTTTATAATTTGTAATCTAATCTTTTTAAATATATTTTATTTTTATTATTTATATTAATTAAATTTTGAATCAAACATTATAATTTAAAATAGTAAAAAAAATGATTCAATCTTTATGAGACAGGAGGGAGTACTTTATATGAGGTGGATTGTTAACAAAAGACGCAAAAACTAGTTTTTGAGCATTTAGGGATTAAGGTTCATGTAGAATCGAATTTAGGGCCCTACGATTTGAAGCTTCTGAAATCGGGAGCTAGGCCATTTTTCTTGGCCACATCGATTCAAAATCGGGAGTTAGCCGTGAGAGAGGGCATGGATCTTTTTTAGAGTAAGTAGTAAAAATTGTCCAATGGCAAAATGTTGATGGCAAAAGTGAACATTCTTTCTTGGCAACAAGCTGACTGATGTTTGCGAGAAAACAACAGTAAGTGGACCATTTGGTACAAACAACATTAGTTTAGGAGCTTTTTCAGCACCCCGAGTAGTAATAAATTTGGAGGAAAATGTATCATTTTATCATTAATGTTTGGGTAAAGGTACTATTTTATCACTTTTTTAGTTTGGTGGTATCGTTTTATCACTGTTTTATGTATTCTGGTTACATTTTACCAGTTCTTTTGTTTATTGGTACCGTCTTATCATTTGACTGACTAACGGCGAGAATCTGGAGGAATATTCCGTGACGGAGTGGTTTATTTGGATTTTATGAAACCTAAGGGCCTAAGTAAGATAAAAGAGAGAAGATGAGGGAAAATGACTAAGTGAGTAATTTTACCGAAATATACCTTCTTCTTTAACCTGCATTTAGCGGCGGCGGACGCGGCGGCAACCGTTTGCCGGAGACTTTTCACGGTGGACTTGGGTCGTTCCGGTGCGCCGTCATCCGATCCGACTATTAGTTGTGGTGGGTGCGGTCGGAAGTTCCTTTTCCGGCGTAATTTGGTGGTGGAAGAGAAAAATGATTCGAACGGGTTTTGTTCGATTCTCCTCCGTCTGGACGTCTCCGGCGACAAGGGATGGCTCTACAGCTTCGTCTTATCATGGCAGAGAGGTTGGGGGTTGGAATTCGTGATGAGGGGTTATGAATAGAGAGGATGAAGTTGGAGCCGTGAGGAAAAAAACGACGGCGAGTTCACCCGATGAGGTTGTGTATGAAAGTGAGAGATTGCTAATTTATTCCCCTAAATTTCTTATAAGTGTAATTT
>JBBYHH010246618.1:242-13048 GCA_038382905.1 Daphne laureola
TTTTCAAAATTAGGTCCATTTCCACTGATATTTTCATTAGTCTTTGCCTTACCCATGTCATTCACATTATTGGTCTTACCAAACCACTTCCCCTTCTTCCCCCATTTCTTGTTGGAGGAGGAAGAGGCAACATATGCCCTTGAGTGATTCTTAAGAGCCATTACTTATACTTCAAGTAACAAATGGAGAGCAATGTCATCGAATGACTTTATTTGAGGATTATGGCACAAATTGACCTTCATGAATTGTCATTCCTTATTAGGCAAAGATCTAATAATAGTTACACTTGCTGCTCATCGGTGAGCTCATGTCCAACCTCCTTCAACTGGTAAATCATGCGAGACATTTCATGTAAGTGGGAATTCATGGTGTGCTCAAAACTCTTAATGTAGTTCTCAAACTTCATAATCATAGATCTATGTTTCTTGATAGAAACATCACTATATGTTTCCTTCACAGGATCCCAGATGCCTTTGGTAGTCTCAAAGGTAGAGAACTCAACCATTATCTCATCTACCATAGTAGAGAGAAGTGTCACCCGACACAGGTTGTCCCTTTTCAGGTATGCCATATAGGCAGTCCCATCACCACTAGTTTTAGGAGGATTGACCACATTAGTCAAGACTTCAAGTGTGCCATGCTCAATCAGAATGAACTTGATCTTTTGTTGCTAAATTGAATAGTTTTCACCATCCAATTTTAGGTTCTTGATCAGTTAAACAATTATATTCTTACTTGCCTTCTACAATGATGCAATCGCATATTTTAATGTTTAATCAACACATAAGAAGAATCATTCAATAAACAAGTGTATAAAACTACTTCATACATGTTCATAAATGGAAAAAGATGTGCATATAGCACTCAATTAGAAACATACAAACAAGTTTCCATAATTCCACACACATGTTCTCAATAAGCCTTCCAAGAAGGTTCTTTATTAAATGTCACTAGTACATTTGGCCATGTAACACATACAAGTGCCATTCATGTAACATCATCTTGTACTATTGTCTCTCAACTCTTTAGTCATTGTAAGAACATTCTCAGGAAAGATGGAGGTGTCATAAATGGTCCCGCTTAAAATCCACCTCCTTAGACAGAATATAAATTACAATACCTTAAAGTAAAGACTTTAGTATAAAATGATAATATGAGATATGTAAGTAACATATACATACATACTTAAGAAACATGTATTTTAATATACAAACTACTTTATATACTTGATGCCACTAATACATTAGCATACTTGATGCCACTAATACATTAGCATACATGTTTTCATATTCATGTGAATCAAACAAGCGATTTTCACTAATTTTCTTGTATTTTCTTAACATGGACGAATTCACACAATACTTTCATCACATGATCATTCAACACTTTCAATGTTCTAGACATGAATTCGATAAACAATTCAACCAATTTTCATGAAAAAACAACATGAAACAAATTCAATCTCATGAGAAAAGATCAACATGTGATTTATGCTTATTTTCAGCCTCATCAATTCTTATTAAATATTCATACAACCAAATTGAATTTATTTACACATAAACATGAATGAGATTCTAGCAACACAAGCTCTGATACCAATTGAATATTTTAGAACTTTTAGATTCTCATTTCATGTTCATATTGTCAGATAGACACGATTTAATGGCGGATAAAAAGCCATGATATCTCTTAATATTATCATGTTCATTTATACAAGAATATGTAAATGAAGGTAGCATACACAAGCAATACAATAAGGATTGAAATACTATGTACCTTTCACCCTTGGAAAATAGCTTAATGAATACTTATTCCTTGCTCCAAACGTAAGCTCCTTCCTCACTTGTTCTTAATGGATTGTCTCCTTGGTTCCTTCTAGGATGATGACGAATGGGATGAAGAGGAACTGGAAGAGGGCTCTCTTGATCACCAAGAGAAGAGAAGAAGACAAACTAGATGGAGATACAAAGAGGGGAAGAATGTTATAGAGAACATAATATAGATCCACACTTAATCTCTAAGAATCAACCAAGAATGGCGTTAATTGATAGAAGAAGAAGAAGAATATTGAAAGAATTATGTGAATGAGAGTAACCCTAATGGACATTCTTCTCATATATTTATAGTTCAAGAAAATGACCATTAGATATTTGGTAATTACATTACCATTAAAGCTTCCACTGAAGCTTTCATTTAAGCTTAAAATTAAGCTTTCATGGCTACTCATTTTACTATTCCACTAACTATTTATTTCCATGAAATGAAAAGTCTTTTTCCTTTTTATTTTCTCCAAAATTCGACTATATCAAATATATCCTTTAATGGAGTTATTCAATGGTGCAAGTGCATACCCCTTGTACCAAAATTACCAAAGTACCCCTACTCTGATCAAAGGTTCTAAATATGGTAATAGATTTAAAATGAGGTTTGGATTTATACAAAATAATTCCAAACAATTTCAATTCACATAATTGAGATCCTTTAAGCTTATTAGTGCACTTTTACTAAAATACCCATACTTTGATAAAAGATGCCCTAATGGTTTCTTCTTCTAATTTGAACTCACAACTACTTTTAGTTGTAATGAGTAGGAGTACCATCTCAAGAAGTTCTTGGTTCGCCAAGGAATTCCAACATTTTCATTGAGCAACTGATCTATCACATGGAGCGGATTGTGGTCTTTGGGATAATATAGGTTAAGACTTGTGACACCGATGCACATCCCCTAGTCCCCGTTACTTTTGTCAGCAAGCACAATGTTAGCGATCCAGTGAGAGTACTTAACCTCTTTTATGGGTAAAGTGCATCGGTGGTCTCATAACTTTAATTTTCGTCCTATTGAGGTCTCATTTTAAGTTTTCATCCTCTTTAAGTCCCATTTTAAAACTTAAGTTGCATCCGTAGTCCTTCCGTCCATTTTCTTCATTAAATTTAACAGATATTGAGGAAAATATTAGCTTTAACTACTGAAACTTTCTTAAAAACTCATTTACACCCTAAGTTTTAAAAATGATAATTTAGTCACTTCAAACAATTTAGTCACCTCTGACGGATGGGCCACTATAACCGCCGGTCACCGGTTCTCTACCAGCCACCGGACCGGCGGTTTTCCAGCGACCGACGTGTCTGGTGACCAGCAATTTTCTGGAAACGACATTTTTTTAGTGACCAATATTTTTCTGGAAATTGACTTTTTTCGACGACCAGCGATTTTCTGGTGACCTATGTTTTTCCGGCAACCGACATTTTTCTGGTGATCTGATATTTTACGGTGAATGACGGTTTTTTGGTGATCACCGTTTTTCTAGTGACCAACATTTTTCTAGCAACCGCCATTTTCTGGCGATCCGGCATTTTCCAGTGACTGTCATTTTCCAGTGAACAACGGTTTTCTGGCGATCAAGATTTTTCGGGGACTGGCATTTTCTGATAATGATGGTTATCTGATGATCGGCAGTGGTCCAGTGGTTGTCCATTGGTCGGTGCTTCGACGGTGTTCTGGTGGTGGTCCGATCAAGGTCCGGTGACAATATGATGGTGGTTCGGTGGCGGTCTGGTGATTGATGAAATGGTGGTATGCTATGGTGAAGTTTGAAAAATTCAGGGTGAAATTGTTAAGTTTAAAATTATTTAAGGGTGACTAAATTCTCATTTTTAAAACTTAGGGTGTAAATAGAGTTTTTAAGAAAGTTTCAGTAGTTAAAGTTAGCATTTCCCCCAATTATCTGTTAACTTTAACGGAGAAAATGGACAGAATGACCACAAATGCAACTTAAGTTTTAAAATGGGACTTAAAGAGGACAAAAACTTAAAATGGGACCCCAATAGGATGACAGTTAAAGTTATGGGACCACCGGTGCACTTTACTCCTTTTATTATGCTAACATCAAGGAGTTTATGGACCTCGTCCTGTCCAAATTTCCTTCTGTCAGGAGCTATAACTATCTTCTTTTGTTTGACTGCTTAGAATCTGGGAATACATTAAGCTTATATGTAATAACTGATGGGTCCACTCCTGGCAGGTCTTTGAGTTCCCAAGCAAAAACATCAAGGTGTGTCTCGAGTAGATGTATGAGTTTGTCCTGTTGAACTATTTTGAGGTCTTTACCTACCTTGAAGTTTTTGTGTGGGATGAGTTTGACCTCTTCGGTGATGTCACTGAGTGGTGGCTCATTTCCCTCTTCCATTGGGTTGCTTTCATCATCGAGGTAACACGGATTAGTGCTCGTACTGAATGTGGCCACATAATTGGTCCTTGTTGGCTATTGAGGAGCATATATAAATGAATCACATCGCGAGGTCTCAAAAATGATTGTGAGGGAGCGTATGTCACACCACATGTTAAATTATACTTGGCTGGGTCGACCAATGATGGCATTAAAGGTCGATGGGAGGTCAAGCACCAAGAATTCGGCCATTATGGAATGACAGTCCTTGGTTTTGTGTATTGTGTCCCCGATCACCATGAGTGGTAATGTGACGACACCTAATGTGGGCAAGATGTCTCGACCAATGCCAAATGTAGGTCCTGAACTATGTCGGATTTGGGAAAGTGGGATCTCCAGCTCGTCCAACATTTCTTTGAATATGAAAATGGTATTAGCCCCTGTGTCAATATATACATGGTTCGTGTCCCATCCGCAGATGCGAGTCGTGATCAGGAGAAGGTCAAAATAAGGATACGAGACCTTGGAACCATCTAGGCGAACAATCACATTTTCTTCTTTTTGATCTAGTTGTAGTATTTCTCGGGCATACCACTTTCTGCTAGCGGATCCTTTTGATTTTATCAGCATGAGGATTGTACCATGAGCTGGTGGTGGTGGAAGAACCTGTCGATGGGGCCTACTATTACGACGAGGGCTATTGTGTCAATGTCGATACTTGTCTCTTCTGTCATTGTCATCCTCCCATTTACGAGCCCTTGGCATCTCGGAGGAATGGTCTGTCGGTTGGAGTAGGTACTCTTTCAATTTTCCATCACTTATCATGTCGGTAACAAGGTGTTTGAGCTGCCAGTAGCCCTCTGTGTCATGTCCACGATCCTTGTCATAATTGCAAAATTTGTCAAAGCCCTTCATGGACTTTTGTTAGATTGGTGTCGGCCACTTTGGAACCTTATTGTGTTTTTCCAATATTAGGAGGATGTTAGTCATTGTTTGCCGAAGTGGAGGGTGTAAATCGAGACTCCGCGAGTAGGAGGAGGAGAACGGAAGATTGTTGGAGCTAGAGCCCTTGTCATACTTTTTACCTTTATCAGAGGTAAAATTAGAGGACCTTTAGAATGATCTATTGATCTCTTCAGAATTCATGAATTTAGTGGCCCGATCCATAAACTCCGCCATTGTTGAAACAAGGTTCTCACTGATATTTTGAGCGAGGCAAGATTCTCGCTACAAGCCTTGAGTAATCTCCAAGAGTTGCATATCCGATGTGAGGCCTTGAACCTGTATAGATTTAGATTGGAAGCATCGTACGTAGTCCTGTAAGGACTCCTCTTTTTGTTGGCGGATCTTTAAGAGGTGGTGGAATGTTTTGGGAGGTGGTTGGGACCCCATGAAGTTTCTGAGGAAAGACGTTGCTAAATCTTTGAAATTCATGAATTTTTTGCCTCAGAGAGTGCAAAACCAAGTAGAAGCGGTACACTTGAGTGTAGAACTGAAGGCTTTGCATAAGATCGGGTTGTTTGCACGCACTATCTCCATATGTGAGATGTAGGTCATAAGTGGTCGATTGGGTCTAAAAGTCCTTCGTAACTGTCTATTGTGGGCATTTTGAATCCATTTGGTGCTTTGGCAACGAGGACATCTTTGGTGAAGGGCTGCGTCAAGAAGACTTCAATGTCATCGAATGCTTCATTAGGTATCTTAACCTGTTCCTCAACAAGGTTGATACGGTGGACGAGGTCATCAACATTGAGATTTCCTCCGTTGGAATTGTCATGGCGGATGAAATTGTGGTGATTTCGAGAATTGCCCTCATTTTCCACATGGGAGTGCCCTCATATGGTGTTGAGTTCCGCAAGGATGGTTTGGACAATCAGGGCCTGCATATCCCTAAGGATGTTGGCTTGTATGAGGTTTATTTGAGCCGAGTCGATGATGATCAATTGGGCAATGTTTGTCCCTGCAGAAGGGACGATAGTTGGATTGAGTGACGGGACTGGGGCCAATTTGTTCTCCGTTGCTCCATTGTTTGGAGGTGGATTCTTGGAGGAGCTGGAGTGTCACCACCGCCCCATCAGCCCTCAGCTCGGCGGGAAGAGATCGCCGGGATAGTGCGGGTGGCGGTGCGCTATACCTGTAAAGACTTAAATGGCGCAGCATACTAGTGGGTAATTTCCCAAACAAGTCCTTGTAATACAAATTTGCAACAACAATTCATGCAATAACTGAGCTCCGCTCAGACCAGATATCCAGAAAGAAGGCTACCTCCGGCGATCTCTTCAGATAAATAAATAAACATCCAAACATCCAAAATAAGTATTCAACATATATCCATACATATTACCGAATACATGTTTGATTACATGAACAACTTAAAGATATATGATCATGCATGCTATGCTACAGAGCGTACTACACCTAAATGGCCAAAAACCTACTAAGTGCTATCGTCGGGTAGACAAGTATCCAACCAGACGCCCGAACGACTCCTGCTGCTTCTAATTGCTACAAAAAATCATACATCATAATAACCGTTAGTGAAACATCCAAATTTACATAACGGCAAACCAATAACCAACAACTAAACCGTATACGTTATTGCTTCCCATTATACAAAACCATTAAAGGAGCTATTGTACCTGCGGTACAAAATACTATCGGCCAAGCGGGACTCTACTCCGCGACCTCTGAACCTAAAGCTCCTGAAATGTTTAAAAGTAAGGATGAGTTCCCGAAAGAACCCAGTAAGGGTGCAGGTAGATGTAACAGTTTTCTTCTCGTATTAACCTGCAATGACAACGTTAGAGTGACATCACAATATATCATAATCATAATACACTTCAATATCCATAGTTCCAACCCACACACCATGACGGCCCCCTTTCTGTGGTTCTGCCATAGAACCATAGTCCGGAGTCTCCTACAACATTCACACATCACATACGCATGGTACCAGCGAGGGCCTAGGACCCTTAACCATGGTAAGGTTAGGGGCGTGCAGGTTTTAGGCATGCGGAGTTGCTCGAGGAGCGACGGGTAAGTTACTAGTTGGTCTAGTAATCGTATAACGATCTGTAGTTGATCATTGACTGATCCAGTTAAGGGTATCTTCTGAATTGTATGCTTATTTATTATTGTTATTTATTTTTCCATACACCGGTGTGATCCTATGAGCCGCCGCATGTTATGGTTGTTGTTCCCCGTAGGGGACTGGTGTGATGCTATGAGCTATGAGAGACGGTGCGATGCTATGAGCTGCCGTGTGGCATACACCGGTGTAGTGCTATGAGCTACCGTGTGTTAACGTCCCGTACTATATTGGATAAACCGGTGTGATGCTATGAGCCTCCGGGGGGTTTTGCCATACACCGGTCTAGTGAGGCTTTTTGCCCGGTCACCTAGCCCCTCGCCTAACTCCCTGTCCATTTTGGCTTGGGGTCAGGCGATCGCCTGCACCAGGCCCTCCTTCGCCTGGCCAGTCACCTGGCCGCCTGGACAAATGTTTAAATGGGTCAGGAGATCGCCTGTACCAGGCCTCCTTCACCTGGTCGGTCGCCTGACCGTCTGTCCACTTTCAATTTTAGGTTCAGGCGATCGTCTTCTAGGAGCCTCGCTTGCCTGGCCGGTCGCCTGAGCCTCTGTCCCTTTTCATGTTTGAGGCCAGGCGATCGCCTGCCAGGACTCCCAGTCACCTGGCCGGTCGCCTGGTTCTCTGTCCATTTTCTATTTCCCATTTTCAACCCTTACACTTAACCAAAACACTCAAAACAATCAATAAATAATAAACCATAACATAAACAGACCTTACCAGGTAATACTCAGACAGTAATCAGAACCTCAAATATCGTATCAAACTCAGAAATAAATGTATACACGTACCTAAATTCAGACTTTCATTCCGTAATATCTTTCCCGTCAGCCACTCTACACCGGAGGAACCTTACCGGACTTTGGTGGCTGTAACAGGTTATGCCTAGTACGAATTTACAACAACTTTATCCATTTTTGGATTTGATTTAGAGCTCTTGGGGCTCTTCTTTAATGGAGGATTGATGGAGCTTAAAGGGAGATTCTGAGAAGCACTTCATTAGAGTTTCCTCTTACCTCTATCTCATTTATTTTTGTCATGATTAGTATTATTTTATTGCTGATTGTTTTCATTAGCATGTTTGATGGTGAGTAGATCTTTCTTCTCCT
Source organism: Daphne laureola (assembly GCA_038382905.1). Taxonomy (NCBI): domain Eukaryota; kingdom Viridiplantae; phylum Streptophyta; class Magnoliopsida; order Malvales; family Thymelaeaceae; genus Daphne; species Daphne laureola. The sequence continues at coordinate 8,606 of JBBYHH010246618.1, forward strand.
AGGGTTTGTTTACTAAGGGTGTCATTATATGTTTTCAAGCATGACTTACCTTAGATATTAATCTTTGGGCAGTAATTCATCAATGGTAGGTTGTATAGTGGCCATTGATCAGTGCACAATATGTCAAATTTTCCGCTATGTTTAGAGTATTAAATTTGTCAAATTTTCCTGCTTTTTATGTTAAATACCCACTTTACTCATGAATGCCTGAGATTTATAGGTGCGTACATATAGAGGTGAATAGGAGCTCAATATACCCAAATATCATGCAAAACGAGATGGAGAACAAGCTTCAAGCAATCTCCAAGGAACCTAATTGCACCAAGAAGAAAGATGGAGGATTAAAATGCAAAATGGTGCAATTAGAGGTGCCCAGTAGGGCATGGAGCCACTAAACAGCGCCTTAAAGGAGAACATTCCATGCACCGTAGCTAGCCCTGGTGCCACTTTCCAGCTATGATGCCATTTCACAGCACCTCGTCCATCGCTGGCGCACCCAACCAGTGCCACATTGGCACATGGAACCAACACCTCATCCAAGCCTGGCGCCAGCACCAACACCTCCTCAAGGGTGCACTTTCCATGTGCCTCATGCATTCTTGGCACGGGTGTGAGGTACACTTCCACCTCAAACCAGTGCCTCATACATTCTTCTTCTGTACCCACAGGTTATATGGATTGTTTTCATCTTATCCGGAGGAAACCAACCTGCACTACCCATTCAACCCCTTTCTACTTAGTTATATGTAAATTTAGGTTAGGGTTAGTTTAGGTACTAGATTTTAGTATAAATAGGCTCTATTAGGTTCATTTCCAAGAGTTGGGAACTTTGTTCATAATTTTAAACCTTGAGTTTAAACCTTAAAGTTTAAAGTAGCTTCTTGAGTTAAGGGCTTTTTAGCCGTTTAGCCTCCTTTTCAGAGGAGCTGAAGGGTGAATCGATGGAGAAGAGTTTTACTGGTGACTTCTAAACTTTACTGTGCATTTATTTTCTTAAGTGCTACTAATTGCTTTCATACCTACATTTTAGAAAGTAGTAGAGTATGATAGGACTTGTCTTAGTAGTATCATGCTTAGGATGTAAATTATTTCTCTCCATGACTATTTAAGTAGATTTTGGGCTTTGAGTATGTTTTATAGTTATCATGCGTGTTTGCTGATCACAAACACTTGCATGCGATTTAGGAGTTTGGTCGGGAGTTCGAGAGGACCCCGATCAACGTAGCCCCAAGACTGATTGGTAGCCTTTCATAGAGTCCGAGAGGACCTGAGTAAGTATCTATCGGTGAATAGTTAGGTACTATAATGCTTCGGGCAGATCACCCCCGGTTCACGAGAGTGGCCGGGAGGTGAACCCTCTCTTCTGAGTGGCAGACTGCAATGCCCGAGAGGGGAACGGGATGAAGATAGTAACTCACCTCACTAGATAGAACTGGAGAATTATTGCATGCTTCCTCGCTTAGAATAACTGTAAGATTAACATAATTAGAGTCTGATGTCTTGTAAGAACATGTGGTAGTTCACAATATGCTAGTGTATCTAGGTTAGTGTCATAGAATCCGATCCTCATGATCCGAAAGATCACTGGGAGTCAGAGATGACATCGGTCATTGGCGAGTGGAATTAGATTTAATCCATGCTTTTAGGACACAACTTTAGTTGCATATGCATGTTACTTAGGTCGCACATTAGTATTACAAGAGCTCATGATTACTAATCCATAGATTACGCCACTTCTCCCCTCCATGATCCATCAACTTACTTATTTTACTTCCCTTTCATATCTCATCATTCATCCATGATTCTGCCTCTCTCACTACTGTCCATGTTGCATTCATGTTTACTTGTTACACAAGTAGTTTACTATAATACTTAGACGCTTGATTCTCTTGGGTTTGATCCCTCATTTAGAGCCATTACACTACGATAAGACAGAGTTAAGGCTAATGAAGTATTTTTAAATTTATTTTATTTGGTTGATTACTTGATTTGCGCATCATTGATTCCAAAACACCATAGCAAAAAACCTTAACCATCAAATTGGCGCCGTTGCCGGGGAATCAAGTGAAAGTTTAGGTTGTTAGTAAATCTTCTGTGCTAGTTTGCATGTCTTCTCATCATTCCCTATAGTGTAGTGCACATTTAAATTTCCATTCACCTAGTCAAGGGCTTTAAACATGAGGCTTCCGAGAGGCAACCTGATGAGTAGGTACATAAGTGAATGACGCAAATTTGTGTAAATATACTGGGTTGATGTACTTCAAATTTTTTTTTTCAGGTACCATGGTGAGACATGGGGTTTGAGGTAAGTGAAAGTTTAGTTCAAAATAGGGATGGATTAAGTAAAATCGATCAAAGTGAAGAGGTGATCTCAGATGAGAGGTGCTATTCTTCATCGGTAACACCAGGATTCTCCTGAGTGTGAGTTAGAGCTGTGTTGATGAGCAAGCCACCATGACGAGATGAGTATCCATATATATTTATGGCCACTTGCTCATCCTGGTCTATACTTGGTGTGAGTTAGCACCATGTATAGATACAGACAACAGTCTGGGATCGTAGGTCGATCCCTGGCACTACTTAATGATGGCACAATAGTGTCACCAACTCACCCTCACCGTCCAAAAATAACATCTTGCTCCTTGATATCTTTATCTGATCCTAGAGAGTAGTGCTCCATGTCAACTATTGTCCTGCCTTAGGAACTCCAACATTTGGCACAAATCCATCAATTATCAGGTATTCTGCATTTTCAAGGTCAAAATTCAAGTAAAGTTTATGAAATCCTTTAATTTGAAGAGAAAAAGGTAATTCTTCGTCTTTTAAGGTTAATTATGAGATTAAGAGACCCTGTGCTTTACTGGTTACCTTTGAACTTGCCATGCTATATTTTGTTGAATGTCCGATGTTGAATGAGAAACATGAGGATGTTTGATTATTCTGACTATATTTTTGAGTTGTATTAATTAGTAGAGAAAGCATGTTACATATGTGCATCTGGAACTATATGTCATGATCATTAAAACATGGAGTACTTTCTTTCTTCCATGTATGACTACATTTACACATGACATACATCCCTATGCCTTGCCTAATCATGCATTCTTTTCTCTCCCATATACAGCATGCTCATTTGTATGTCTTACCCATGTGTGGCTGATCGGTGTGTCAAAATTAACTATTTATATCTCCTCACTAAAGCGCATGATCTATCTATCCTAGTATAAATTTAACTATTTATATCACCTCACTAAAGCGCATGATCTACCTTGAACAATTTGGTCTTGAAAGAGTAAATCTTCAGGGGTAGACTGGTCTTAACTCATGCATAAAAATCATATCAGATTTCATACCTGTTTTTGGGTGAGAGAAATCCCAGCGGGTGTAAACGGCGCCATTCAAAAATCTTGAATGTGCACCGTGTGTAATTTTCCCGGTAGAACACGTCATAGGTAAGGTGCACCATTATGGCACCGTTTAGGGTCGCTAGCTTCATGCAGGGCGCAGGTAAGGTGCACTATTGAGGCACCGGAAGATGCGCCAGGAATAGCAATGACACGATGAAGATGCGCCGTCGTGGTGCCGGTAATGGCACCGTGCTTTGGCGGTGGGGGATGAAAGTGGCACCATGCGGCGCTGGTGGGCTGGTCCTTTAAGGTGCTAAAAGTTGATGTGAACCTAAAAAGCTCCAAACAAATGTTAGTGATCAAGATTGAAGCGAAGTCCAATTAAAGAAATAAAGGAGCATTTTTTAGGAAGAAAGTTAAAGGTCAAGTTCTAAGGGAGGTCCCGATTTGAGTTTGCTTGGTGGGCAAGACAACTCCCACAACTTCCATGCGTCACACGCGTCCTTGAGTGCGCCACGCACCACCTTGAGCCATCAACCTCAAGTGCACACAATCTGGTATCAACCATCATCTTCCCAAGTCTCTCACGCACCCAAAACGTCTTCCCCACGCGTGGCCAAGAAGCTCATGTGCCCCCACGCGCCCAAGCATGACCCCCACGTGCTAAGGAGGTCGGGTGGATGTGGAGGGAGGGGTGAATCCGGTTTTGAAAGACCATTTGGGATATTGGATTTGAATTTTGTAAGTTTGAAATGGTAAAGATTCCAAGAAATGATAATATCCATCATGTGACTTTACTGGCTGGTTAATAACCTCCACTGACCAGAATCTGATGGGTAATATCCTGCCTTAGAATTGGTAGGATTCCTCTTACACTTCTCTTACACATTATGACACAAAGTAGAGATAATATCCACCAGATCATAACCAGAGTTGTGTAAGGACCTCCACTACCATCTTTCCCCTTCTAGTATAAGTAGGAGACCAAGGATCATTGTAAGGTAGAACATGTTTAAACAAATTTCTCAAGAGAGGATTTGAATCATACTTGTTCTCATTGTTTGCAACACTTCCATCATCCCTTGATCCATGAAAA
>JBBYHH010246728.1:0-13048 GCA_038382905.1 Daphne laureola
TATCCAAAATAATCAATAATGATGAGTGAGAGAGTACTTTTGGTAACTTCTACAAGCAAAGAGCCATGTTTGATCAGAAAATGTGAGGAAGTCCGAAAATTTCGCCACCAACTCATGTTATCCCGAGCAAAAATGAAGCAGAAATGTATTTTTAATGATCAGTAAGCGACCGCTCACTCAAGGTGAGCGATCGCCCACAAGCATGTTTTGCCTTGTGAGCGATCTCTCACCATGTGTTTCTTGGTCTCGCACCAGTCGCTCACAACTGCTGCAGCCTACCGCAGAAATTCCTCCAAAGGTAAGCGATCGCTCACTATATTCTTTGGTCGCACACCGGTCGCTCACTTGTTGTGAAGCCTCTCAAATTCCCCCAACTTCTCCAAAAAGTGCAATTTGATCCTTCCGTTCACTTTTCCTTTCAAATCAGCTAGTTTTGGACTCTTTTTCTCCATTTCCTCCTTGAATATGTGATACATGCAAATACACTTGCGACAACACTAAGAACTAGCAATAATTACCATCAAAGTTAACGTTTAGAGGTAAAATATATATCAATAAAGCGTACTCATCAAAGATCCCGGACTACTGTGTACCCAGATCTGGGCGCAATAAAAGAACCAGGTTTTATTTATAGCATAATATTGCACTCTCTACTACAGTATTAACACAACCATGTGTCAAAGCCCGAAAGGAGAATATTCGTACTCATCAAAGATCCCGGACTACTGTGTACCCAGATTTTGTTGTACCCAGATCTGGACGTAATAAAAGAATCAGGTTTTATTTATAGCGTAATATTGCACTCTCTACTACAGTATTAACACAACCATGTGTCAAAGCCCAAAGGGAGAATATTCATTTAATATCTTCTTCTTCTTCTTCTTCTTCTTCTTCTACTTCAGGATTGAATATCTATGGTGATAGATTCATGAAGATGATGGTCTTCATTGAGGAAATAAAGATATAGGACTTGATCAGTGAAAGTAAAAAAAATTTATGGTTAATCTGTCAATTTTACCATGTACAAAAATGAAATAGTGGTCAAATTGGTTCACATTTAAATATTGAATGGTTTTTTCGGCCCAATAGTTAGTTTAGTGGCCAAAAAATGACAAACCGCATAGTTTAGGGTTTTTTATGTGCTTTTTGTCTTCCGAGTATTTATTTTTTACTTAATTATCGAATATTCCCCGTACTATTTGTACTATTTTGACTCACTTTATTTAACCTCTAAATTCTAATTAAGAATTAGTCATTCCTGAATTATGTAGCGTCAGACAATTTAGTTTTTTGACCGATGTAGTGTCAGTTGATCTAGGAAAAATAACTATAATGGTTCTTGAAGCTTCGTTGAAAAAAAAAAAAGCCCAAAACTTACAAATCTGACTATTATACTATCGTCCCATCCCAACAAAGAGCCACAAAACCATTCCTTTATTTCACTAAAGCTCTTCGCCTGTTGGACACAAATTGTTTTAAAACTAGACAACCCACACATTCGTGAGTTCAGTTCAAGCTCAGTTACAAATTAAAAGTTTCAACTAACAGAGTCGACAATTTTTAAAGAAGACATGAGGTTAACTCAAACTTGACAATTTAATTAAACAATCATCAAAATTATGACATGCAAGTTGAATCAATTAACACACCTGATTAATTAATTGAAGGAAAGGATTCCAGAGGGGAAAAATCTGTACCGATAATGAAAAGGAGGTGTAGTCTCACCAAAGCTCAACGCTGCCGATCTTGATCGTGATAGCTCCGTCCGGTGTTCCTTCTATTCTCCGCCATCACTCTCACCATCAACAACACCTGTTACTATCGCTTCGCTCTCATTCTCGCATCAAGCTCGTCATCCTCATCAATTCCCCAAAGTCCCATGGCTGAAATTGGTCCCAGCGACGCCATCGTCTTTCGCTACTCTCCCTCTTCCCTTCAGTTTCTTTTATTTTTCTAATCCGATGACTTTTATCAACTCCAACCCTAAAACTTTTAAAATTATACAAATAAGACACAAAACTCTTAAAAAGTTAACATTGTTAAGGCAAGTTATCGATTCAAAGGATTAAAGTGTAAAAAATTACATAATTAAAGAATTGAGTAGTTCCGAATTAAAATTCAAGGATCAAATAGACCGAGTTAAAATAATACAGGGGAGTATTCGATAAATAAGCCTTTGTTTTTTCTCTTTGAGGAGATGAAAACTCGTTGGTAAAATCTTTAACCGTTTTGTGTGAGGCAATTGATATAAAATAAATATCATAAGATGAATGCTATTAATTATATATATTTTGATTTTTGTAACATAATTTATTTTATGGTCAGTAACTGAAAATTTAAGATATGACCATTTTAGTTAATACAAGTTTTTTACGTTTGTTTAGATATCTGAGATAAAAAGAGTAAAATAAAATGAATAACTCTCTTTGATATTTTACGTGCACCTTACATGAACCAATGTACACATTCCTCCTTGAACCAACTTTTGGTATAGATTTTGCCATATTTTACTATTTTATAAAAAAAAATCAGAGATGTATGGATATATCAATTTCATGTTAAAATAGATCTTCTATATTTTACTTGCTTACGGGTTGTCGGAATCGAACCGATGACTACAACATTTGTCTAACATAAGTATTTTCATGCTAAATACTTGGGTTTATATATTGCAGGCCAAACCAGCTCTTAACTAGGGAGGGCAACGATGCGATTTAACCGCGATACCCTCAAAACTGTCAACCGCTAATCGTGATTTTTTTTATAATCACGGTTAACGGTTTTTACGTAACGGTTATAAATTTATATCCAAAACCGCTAACCGCGGATATCCGCGATTAACGGTCACAACCACGGTTATTAAAATTTCAAAAAAGAACACTTGAACATTTACAAGTACAAAAATTTCAAAATAGAACACTTGAATATTTACAACAAGTTACCCCTAAAATTGTTAATTTGTGATATAATGAATTGATGAAAGTATAAAAATATGGATTGGGCTGAGCATTAGTGGGCTTGAGGTGGATTTGGGTAATATATAAATACATAATTTACGGGATAACCGTTTAACCGCGGTTAACGGTTATCCGCGGTCCGGTTACATCTATACCGTTAACCGCATCCATTAAACTACCGATTACAAAAAAATAACCAAAACTGTTATCCGTTGATTTTAACTACGGATAAAATCATCAGAAACATTCAATTATCCACAGTTAACATTTTTTATCCACCCAACTACCATCGCTACTCTTAACCCAATACCAGCAAGAGCCCAGCCGAAGCCACAAGAAAAGGAGTAGCCGAATCAAGCACCCACCGACTAAATAACGTGGCTAAGAAGGATCTTCTATGAAATTTGAGTGACAGTGACAAACGTTTCGATGAAACACCACCGATCCTTTCGCCTCCACCACAACACACTCGCCCCTACCTCTCACACCCCCACTCCAGTCCAGACCACACCTCTGCGGCAGAGGGCGGCCACCATGAAAAGGGGATTTTTTTTAATTACAACGACAAGTTCGTTCTCGGCCACCGTTGCATTAGGCCCATAAATACCACCGTTGTTAAACGTTAGCACACTCATCTAACGTACATATCATTATCAACACCACCTTAATTCCAACTACTACATTACATTAAGGTCAATGACATGACATTTGTAGTGATAATTAATTGTTCATTATAAATTTCATGCAAAATTATAATAGTAAAGTTTTACATCAAATCTTCTTTCCTGTCATAACCTTTTTTTTTAAAAAAATAATAAGATGAAATCTCAAATCGTATCATCATAGATTTTTTAACTTTCATGAAAAACAAATCTCTTAAAATCAAACTATGGTCATGTTACACTTACAGCAGAATGGGAATGAGCTAGCACCCTGTTCTTTAATCATTGGACTCCATACTCCAGATTCAACGATTGTCACCACCTATTTCACGCGATGAGAAAATGAATACTATGCACATAATTACTTCTAGTTCGTATGCAATAGCAACCCCTATCTTCGACAAACTGCAATTTGCAGTAATCTACTTTTTGTGTTTGCTCGTTGCTTTAACCAAAAATGCATTTCCTTGTTACTTGCAAGTTGCAAGAGCTTCAGGGGTGCAATCTAACAAAAATCGTCATTCCAGATATGCAGCACCAAGCCATTGTGTCACTTAAGTTTTTGTTTCTTAGATTTGACTGCATTCCTGATTGACTTTAGGGGAACAGATAAGTCATCTTTTCTGTACGTCTCAATCATTGAGTACACCTGAATTCAGAGGCCAGCCATGGTTCATGAACAGCCGAGAATCGGTTATCAATAAGAGTAAGATAACTGAAAGTACACATATAAGATGATGGAGAGAGCGAGAGAGACTTCATAATAAGAGCAGAAGACTTGCACATCACCACCATATTCAATTAGAAATGAAGAAACAGCATAAAAGTGCATTACCTTTCTCACGGCAGATGTCAACCCCATGCCAGAAAGGGCGCCATGATCTACCAACCTTAAATGGGAGCTGTCTTTGTCCAGCTTCAAGAGCTCATGATTCTTACCTTAAATCAAATAAAGGAAACAGGAAGTCAGCGGTTTTCGCTTTCAATTAGAGAGGATACGTATAAGTAAAGAGAAATCACAAGGGCATAGAGTTATTTTTTATCAAATTAAAGCAACTTGAGAAGGGAGACAAGCAAACCTTCAAGGCCTAACATCAACAACTCCACATAAATCGTACGATGGATGTGGGTGAAAACATGAACGAATTCACCGACATGTTCCCTTGAGATCATGCTACAATTATTGGATGGAACCAATCCACAGGATTCCTCCAGAAACTGATTCATTAGTTTTCTTCTAGTTGGCAACTTGGGGTCTTCATTCACAGTGACAGAAGGAAATTCCCAGAGACCAGCAAGCAAGCCTTCATCAGGTCTCCTGACAATAAGGAATTTGCCATTAATTTGCTTCCCATCTGACACATCTTTGCCTCCAAATATCTCCAGAACACATACTACCGAGAAATCATGCCTCTTTTTAGCCTTTAAAACCTTGACAGGATAATCTGTCACCACGATCGATTCATTGTGCTTCGAAAGTGAAAATGCACGACAATGTGTAGAAACAGGACAAGAAGAGCAGCTAGGATTCACCGGTGTGCAAATGGTTGCACCAAGTTCCATGAGAGACTGGTTAAAATCCCCTGGCCGAGAATGATCAACAAGTTGAGCTGCTAATTTCCTGGTCCAGAGCAGAATTTCACACATATGTAAGAACTTACTGGTAAATAGAATCGCAGTTGCATAACAGCACAGCCTATCCGATTTCCGACTCTAGTCAACTAGCATAGGTAATAATCAAACTCACCAGAAGCTCTTGATTGTAGTTTGATCTTTGGGATTTGCAGAGATGGCCTTTAATCTACATAGCGCTCTAACTACATTCCCATCAACTACTGGCACAGCCTGAGATCAAAATAACAATAATAAAAATGAACAAATCCAATCCTATATCTATATAAAAAAGAAATTGCAGAAGGTAGTTACCTCATTGAATGCTATTGAAGCAACTGCTCCTGCAGTGTAGTCTCCAATCCCTGGAACTTTCCTTAAGGCAGAAACAGTTTTCGGAAAACCTTCTCCACCGGAAGCAATCATTTTAGCTCCCTTATCACAAGCATTAAATCAAACATGAACAAAACACAGATCAGTTGATAACAATATGAACTGCCAAGTTAATCAGGAAAGGGGCAAAGCAAAAATCAAAAGATAGTGCAGAAACATCACATTACCTGCAACAGGAAACGTGCCCTTCTGTAGTACCCTAATCCCGCCCACATATGGTTCACCTCCTGCCAAAAGAAAAGTCTCGAATTCGACGAATCAATGACCAAGACGCAGAAATAGAGTCTAGAGAAAACAAAACCTCAAGCGAAGCCCTAGCGAGGTGGTGAAGCGTTGGCCATCTCTCCATCCACCGATTGTAGTAATCGATCACAGTCTCAACTCTCGTCTGCTGCAACATCACCTCCGAGACCCACACCGCATAAGCTCTCATCTCGCTCTCACTCTCTCTCCCTATTCGCCTCCATGGAAGGTCCCTCCGATTCTTTTCGTACCAATTTAACAAAGACTCGCGTATTGAACAGGTCTCTTCTTCACTGAAAAGATCTTCAATGTCCCCGTCTTGTTGCTTGGCGGCCGCTTGAGGTTTCTTCCCCGGACTGCGACATCCGCTCTTGTTGCTGCTGCATTTCTTCATCGGCGAAAAATTATTGAGCGAAGCAGAGAATCGGTTTCGCCTGTCTTCTTTACGAGCTCCGAGTTCCTGACCCTGTGTTGGCCGATAATGGTGGAGTTTGAGCATCCCAAGCTGGTGGCTCCCGCCTTTTGAAATTCGAATCCGCCATTGATGTTCTAGAGAGGAGCACCATTTCTGTTCTCTTCAGTTGGGTTGGGTTTGCTCGCTCTTGGACTGGGTCGTATTCTGGGCCTAGTTCTAAAATATTTGGGCCTATAAAGTACGTATCGGCCTAGTTCTTCACTGATCAAAACGGAAATGTTAAGTCGAAAAGATTCAGGAGATCAAACGTTAATTCAGAAACATTTAGGACCTCAGACAACATAACTTACAGAATTGAATTTGCATTTCTCCCCAAAAAGGTTGAAATGCGCAAATAATTACTCACTCTCCCACTGAACAAGTATGATACATTTACCAAGGGATTAAGGGTAAAAATGTCACTCATGTTCCTAATTTTTTTATATTTGTCACTCATTTTTTTTCTCGATTAAACGTGCAATTTAAGTTTTGAAACTAAGTTAAAAATAGCATTGCGGGTTATGTGCTAGATGACTGATGAAAAACGTTAATTGTTAAAAAGGTAAACTCCAGTTTTAATCCCTTACATTTCTAATTTGTCACATTCAGCTCATATTTTAAGAATTTGTCCTATTGAAATCCCTTAGCTTTATTTTTGTCTCAATTAGCATAATTAATAGAAATGATTAATTTTGTTGTATGGTGATTTCAGATGGTTTATGTACTAGTACTTCCTCTATTGTTTGTTCTTAATTTCTTTTTTTGCTTAATTATATTCTCTCTAGGTAATAAAGTTCATAAGTTTTTTAATTTTAAAATTTTCGTCCATTCTTCTCTTCCCCGCATGTTTGTCCTCCACAAACCATGTGCATGACTTTAAACTAAAAATAATAATGACAAAACTATTAAGTGGAAAATAGAAGAATAAAAAATCATAATCAACATACAGTACATATCTAAAATTGTGACAGACTTTAGGTGATAGGTTAATGAGAAGGATAAAATTATTAGAATTAAAAAGTTAAAGTGTAACTTTTATAATTAAACAAAAAATTTAACAGATATTTTAACAACAGTGACATTTTTAACACGGATTCAAAACTAATATGACACATTCACCTCAAAAAGAAGATGAGTGATAAATATAGAAAATTTGGGAGCATAGATGGTATTTTTATCCTTATTCCCATTTGCCAACAAGTATGGCTGTATGGTACATTTGGGCCGGTAAAGAAGATTGAAAACACAAAGGTAAAAAGGTAAAATAAATACATATGAGTAAAGCAAAGTAATTTTAAATGCAAATGAAAGGTATCGTTTGTAAACATGAGCCCATCAGAGGCAAAATGCCTCTCAATGAGGTAAAGCCATCATGTCAAGTAAAGGAACAAAAGGGTAACTCCAAAAACTATATATGGAATAATACTCCTATACCACATTTATTTGAACATTTATTTGAGAGTGTAAGATACAAATGTGCCTTCTGAATGGTGCTGAGAACTATTGATAGAAAGCTCCTACTTAAGCCAGAAAGCTCCTACTTAAGCCGAAAGACATTTACAGCAGACTTGAATCTGCTCCCTCCCTCCATCACTTATAAACGACAACCTCATAGTACACATTAAGGTTATCGCTGCCATCTTGTTTTCCTATGAAAAATGAACTGCACAAAAAGTACCTCTCTAGGCCTTGGCTTGGCTGGCGGCAGTCCACACGAAGTTTCTTAAATCACAGTTCCTGCAGGTATCAACGCATCCTTGATCACAGTCACAATTCCGCTCTTTATGAAATATCCATCTGTTTCCCTGGCAGCTTCTTGCACATTGTCGGTGTTAATAATCTGCAATGCCAGGAAATCATATTAGCTAGCAAATTAGTCGATCCAATCTCATATGTAAAGCATCTGGATGAAATGCACATGTACTCATCCATCATATTATAGCTGTGATCCTCAAATATTCTCATCAGAGTAGCACCAGGGAAGAGGTGTGAATATGGGGCAAAAGTCTTTGTAGAGTTCAATCTCAGGGGGGGAAATGGTGTCACCGAGGCTTGAATACACTTTAATGATGAGAACTTAATTATTCTTTGAAAAGGATAAATAAGGAAGCATAATAACCAATACCATCAACCAAAACTGACAATAAACATTACACTGAAATGAGGATCGGTAGATAAAGCAAACCTTCACATTATCTCCAATTCGGGCATTTTTGTCAATGATTGCTCTCTTTACGTGAGAATTTTTTCCAATACCAATGGGAACACTGCCCTTTGCAGCTAGAAACCTTCTATCAGCATCAGTCTTCAGTACGACCAAAAAAGAAAAGGGATAAGATTGCAACTCATTAAGAATAGTAGCAGGGCTAACAAATTAACATGAATCAATTTTGTGAATTTTACCTCATAATAATCTGCTCCCATCAACAGCGAGTCTTCTATGATAGCGCCTTCAGATATGCAAGATCGAAGACCAATAACAGAATGGTGGATTTTGCAGTTCTGCATCAAATAGATTAATTAATTATTTATTTATATTCTAGAATACTCCCAAATACTAGTATCAGATAACATGGCACCAGAATGGAGGAAGGGAGGTCGAAAACAAACACTCACTTTAATAACACAACCTTCACCAATTACGCTGTCTGTCACATCAGCATCAAGCATCTTGGAAGGAGGCAAATACCGTGGCTGGGTGTAGATTGGTGCAGAACGATCGTAGAAACTGCAGAACAGTTAACAGTATACTTTCATCAACTAGGTAGAACACCCTGAGGATGAACTAAACCAAATCTTACCGAACTTTAAATCAAATTCATGAAAGAACAATTACCTGAAGTCAGGCACCGGCTTCTTAGTGATACCAAGATTTGCATTATAAAATGCCTCTATGGTTCCAATATCCTCCCAGTAGCCATCATACAAGTAAGCTTGCACCTGGAGCAATTGAAAGGAAAGAAAACAAGACATAAGGAATCAAAAAACACAAGAAACAAAATCATAATATCCACGTATGCAAACAATAATTATTAATAAAAAAAAATTGCATAAGAAACATTCAGCACTGCAAGTCCGCAATGAAAACTGGAGATCAGAGTTAATCTTAAAGGCACTCAGCTTTACATAAAAGATTTTACTATATTGAAATGAAGCTCACGTGATGCATGTACATGGTATTGCATTCTTATGCTAGTGGATGAAAAAAATATTCCTCTTCCTAACATGGTAGCATAGCCAAGTGCTGGGACAAAATTCTCCAAATCCATGAATCGGAATTTGTCAAATGCACAAAATGCAGAGCAACTATGAAAACTTCAAGAATACAAAAAAGGTTGAAAGAATGTACTTGAACTGTTACATACCCTCATCCCAATTGAAGTAGCACCTGGAATTACTTCACTTCCAAAATCATTGGCTCCTGGGAACTTTTCACGAAGCAGGTCTAGCATTACATGTTTGCTGACAACATATATACCCATGCTAGCAATGTAAGGCATCTCTTTTGCCCTCTCATCGTCAAGCCCTAATATTGTTGTATCAACCTAAACAAGAAAAAATGCATAAAAACCAGCAAGCAATTACGAAATATAGCCACATCTACCTAGTGTTCACGGATGCATAATTAACGCATGAAGCAACACGCTCAAGAGGTAAGAAATTGAATATAGCCTTTACCTTCATAGCTTTTAGTTGCTCCCCCTTTGGCTTCTCAGCAAATTCAACTATACGTCCTTCCTCATCAATCTTCATAAGCCCAAAAGCTGTTGCCCTTTTCTCATCCATTGGCAGTGCAGCTACAGTTATATCAGCATCAGTTTCTCTGTGCGCCTGAATAAACCTCTCGTAATCCATTCTGTACAAATGGTCACCAGCAAGAACCAGAAACTCTAGAACATTGTGTTCCTCGAATAGCCAGAGATACTGCCGTACTGCATCAGCTGTTCCCTGGGTGTTGAGGTGAAGATTTATGGGTAAGTCACAAAATAGATAGAAGTGCTATGATGAACGATAAAGCGACATAAAATGAATGTGATAAACAGAAGAACAAATTCAATGTGTGAGAGTGATGTCGGAATTGCGGATACCTGAAACCAGTTGGGGTTTTCTGGACTTTGCTGAGCAGCAAGAACTTCAACAAATCCCTCATTTTTGTAACCACCCATGTTACTTGCATATGCCCGAGAAAGGTGGCGATTGAGAGATGCAGAGTTGAATTGCGTCAGTACATAGATCTTTGAGATGTTACTGTTCAAGCAGTTGCTAACAGGAATATCGATCAGCCTATAATTTGCTCCCAAAGGAACTGCAGGTTTTGCTCTCTTCTTTGTGAGTGGGTAGAGACGGGTCCCAGCACCACCACCAAGTATGATTCCCAGGACACTCTGAACAATTAAGGTAGAAGATTAAACATTAGCCCATGAAAGAAATGACCTCCAGTCTGACCACTACAAACATTTGCTTTTCCCTTTTCTTCAAGGTCCCGATATGATTGCTTAACATTTCCACCAGACTATCAAGCAACGCACAAATGTTCAACAAAAAAAAATGCATAGAAACCAGCAGAGTAAGGGGATTTAAGTTTCATTGCTATACAGTACATCATGAGAGAATACAGAATCACAAACTCCAACGATTTCAGCCAAATTCTTGACAGAAAAATCATCTAATTGGCCTATCTACAGTGGTCCGCTGTGAATTTAATAGAAATATTACCAACAAATTGTACAAAAACACAAACATCAGAGCTTAATCCGCTAACCATGAGCAACACAACTACAATGCAAACGGCAAACAAAACAAAACGATCACGAAAGAAATCTCACTCGGCTAGCGTCAGGATCAAGGCAAGTCTGCGAGTTCTTGGAATCGGACACAGCCTTGGGCGAAACAACCACCGGATTCGTGGTTCCCCTGAGGCGGCGAGCACCGACAGGCACAGGCACATGATTTCTGTCGCCGAAGAGTTCAGAAGCCGAGAAGGAAATGGTCCGCGCAGCATTGTGAGGAGAATTATGAGAAACAGAGGAAGAACGCGAATGATGGAGGTTAAGAGAGCGGATCCCGGGCACGGTGGTGGTCGCCATTGTTGTGAGAGCGAAGGTCGGTAATGTGATCTGGAAGAAAATGTTTGTGATCTGATGTGGCTTTGGGAAATGTTGATTGTATTGCAGTAAAGTGGGAAAAATCTGGGGAGTCAGGTCAGGGAAGAATAATTGGTGGATGATAATAAAACCGGATTCACGTGGTGGCCCATCCCCCTTCTTTACTTGAACCTCCCTTCTCACCGTCCATTTGTTTTTGGCGTTATACTACATACACTACTTTACTGACTCCTCTTTCTCATAAATTTCATGCTCCGTACATTTTACTACTATTTTTAGGTTGGGGCAGACAAGGGTATAGATATAGTGCTTAAATTCATCATGAGTATTATTTTTTAGGATGTTACATTTGTTTTTTTATAAATTTTAGTTGAGATGTTTTATTCAAATACACTATATTTTATTATTTATTATTTTAAATTTTTACTGAAATTATTTTGTTAGAAGGTGGGTGTCAATAATGGAGGTATTTTTTATCAAAAAAAAATATATATATATTTCATCCACTTCTTAATTTGAGTGTTAAAAGAAATAAACTATTTATTTAAGAACGGAAGGAGTGTACGATACTCTCTGTTTCCAAATAATCTATTTGTTCTCAAATAAATGATACATTTTTTAACACTTAGATTAAGAAACGAATGGAATACAAAAAATTAGTCAAAAATACCACACGGTTCTAACACATGATCAAATGTTGGAGGATAAGTAATTAGAGGACTAGATGATTGAATGTTAGAGATATTTAAGTAAAACAAATGAGTCAAGGTTTCTAAAAAAAAGAAATACGCCTTATATTTACGGATATCCCTAAAAAAAATACATATCGTTTATTTAGGGACGAAGCCACCCTTCTTCTTCAAGGTGTTGTCGGCATTCACCTTTTGGAGCATCAACTTGGTGAAGATCGAGTCGAGGCCGCACCTAAACAGTCCGATCCCCCGTGACTCTTTTCCGTCGTCATCATGCTCAGTTGCACCTTCGTTGCACCAATCTTCCGTGACCACTCCTCACTCGTCCTTCGTAGCGTCGCCATTATCGTCGTTGCGGTCACCATGGATAGACGACGAATGAGCAGGGAACCTTCATTGCAAAAGAGGGTCGCAGATAATAATCGAAAAGTCAAATCAGCGGTCTTCGACATCACCGACTTAATGGATGCCATGTTCTTTGGCTTCGTTCACAATGACAACAAGCAAGCTTAAAACGTAGAAGACGAAGTGGATGGATTTGATGGCCTTTCTTCGCAGGCTCGCCACCGAGTTGGCAGGGACCAGATACATCGGCGTCGTCGCCAAGACAGGGACGATTCTGATTCTGATTCTGAGGATGATGTTCGTGAGGTTCGGAGGGCACGTGCGGAGCACACCTCCGGTTATGATGAGGTCCGTATGATGGAGCGACTGTAGTGCTTCAACCCACCCAGGTTTTCCGGCAAGGCTGGGCCGGAGGCAGCTGAGAGCTGGCATACCGACATTGAGCATCTTTTACAGAGGCTCCAACTACCATCTGAGGATATGGTTTCACTGGCTACCATTTACCTCACAGATGCGGCATACAATTGGTGGCAGGGTATCGCCAGAGATCGGGCTACACACTATGTTGATATCGGACGCCCAGACC
>JBBYHH010246839.1:0-13045 GCA_038382905.1 Daphne laureola
GGATAAGGATTAAAAAATGACCAGGAGCGAGGATGTCAGACTCGATTAACAAATGGCGTAGGTTGTGCGCCATTAGGGTGCACTTTTGGTGCACTAGCTTGTGAGTGGCGTAGGTCGAGCGCGCGCTTATGGCGCTGGTTTATTTGCCGGGTTGGAGTGAAGGGCACCACTTGAGTACACCAGGGCTAGTGAATGGTGGTAGATGGCTGCGCCTTGGAGGGTGCCAGATTTGTGCACCGGTGGTGGTGAGTGGTGCTAGACACTTGCACCTTGTTGGCGTTGAAGAGATGCGCAAGGAAGGATGGGAGCATGGCGCTCTTTAGTGGCGCCTTGAACATGAAGGGTGCCCTTTAGTGGCGCCAGGGATAAAGAAGGGTGCCATTTTGAGGCGCCATTAAGGTTCCTCGAAGTGGTGCCACCTGTATTCTGATGTGGCTCCCCAACTTTGTAATATGTGCATTTTGGCCCTCTCAACTCTTCTTTTGATTGCCAACTCTCCAATTTAGTCCGAGATGGTATTGAATGCTTTGAAACTCGTGAAACCTCATCTCAAGCCTTCTTTTATGCTCATTTGACTCCTTTCCGCACCTCTGCACGTTGCACCTTCCAGATGTGAGAATTTCAGGTAAAGTGCGTAAAAGTAATTATAAAGATGCGTAAATGACATATTTACTATCTAAATCATCACAGGAAAGTGTGTGTGTTTGTACACTGACTAGTTATGGGATCCATTACACCAAATAGGCTTCCACCCAACTTCATCCCCCTCTAGGCCCTGCTCCGTTTTTTGTGTCGGTCGAGGGGTTGACATATGGCATCATTTCTTCTGTGGATTTCCTGATTGCCAATGTCTGGAAATTCAATTTCTTAATAATGTATGACTAATATGTTATGTAAAGCATTTTTCAGGAACAATAATGTGGAAAGCTATAAAAGCTAGAAATGACCAAGTGTACGTAAATTCAGGAATCATAAGATAAAGCCAAGGTATGATTTCTGACTGAAACTCGCAATTGTGTGTTACGCTTGGGTCTTCAATCATGATATTCTATTTCTATTGCTTGTTCTCTTCTGCATTAGTTGAGTTATTAGGAAAACGTTTCATACCTATATTAGCGTTAGGGACTGGACATTGTTTGCTAAAGTTTGAATTTTCTTAGCTTTCTGTGTGTGTGATTGATTGCTCTGTGATTGTTCTCTGATGACCCAGAGATCGGCTAGAGCTAGTGTCTATGCACAGCTCAGAGTGCTCATTGAACTGTACTGAATTACTGGTCTGGCCAAACTAGACTGCTCTCTCTGGGGTAAGTGTACAGTGTAAGACCATACTGAGTAAACTTTAGCCAACTGAACGATTGTCTATTTATTGTGTGCGTGAGTGTGCGTGAGTGTGCGTACTATATGATGATCCCTGAGTATAAATAACCGGTAATAAAAACTATAAGATAACTGAAATGTTTTGTGAGAATCATTGTTTAATGTCGATTACGATAAATAAAATCAAGAACTCCATCGAGAGATCACCACTTAAAACAAAGAAATGTGAATAACTGACTAAGGCCTTTGAGAAGGAAGTATAAGGAAAAATGTAAAACTGGAAATGACTAAAATTGGTAATGTCGAGATAGATAATTGAAATCATAGAACGGTAGTTATCATACAAACTTCAATAACTAAAACAACTGAGGCAGATGATTTAAACTAGAATAGATAATGACTGGAAAGAACTGATAACTAATATCGAGGAGAACTGAGGATGACATAAATCGTGAAAGAGTGATACTAAAATTAGGGAACTGGATTAGGATAGAATACTAGAAGATATCAGAGTAGCGTAACAGAAGCGTAGTGGTCAAGTAACTGGTGGCTACAACTGCAAGTTTAGTGTAACGAAATTTCAAAATTGACTAGAATATTGAACACCTTCTGAAGGGATTATCACTGAATATTGATGCGTAAATGTCAGTCTAGAAGAATAGTTAACAAGAGTAGTGCCAGAACTAGTTGAAACTTTATAATATTGATGAGTACATGATTCGACCTTAGTATGTATTGATGATTGCACTACTCTAGCAATGAGTACTGAGTTTTAAATAAGTTAGCAACTGTTGATGTGTAAACTTTAAATGTATGTGAATCTGAAGAATCATCTGCATCGGTATCATGTTGGCCATATGCATAATGAGACATTGGAAATTGTAGGTGATACAGGTGATGAATGTGTAGCTTAAGTAAAGGAAAACTGACAAGAGTTTGGAGATAATCGTCTGATCAACAGGTTGATGTCAACTTGGAAGAGTTAGAAGGATAAGAGTTCAAAAAATGATAATTGACGTTAAATTAATAGCTAGAAGTTAAAAGTATAACCATCAGGATAAATTATCGACAAGAAAGATAACTGGTAGTAAGAATTGTCGAGTATGAAGGAGAGTGCAACTACGACAAAAGATTGAAGAAACAAATCTGGAAGTCCCCGAAAGCGAGTGAAACTATAGTAACTTGTAAGTTAAGCAACCGGGAACCAAAGACTTGAACTGAATGTTTTATAGTAAGTCTTGAACAATAAGCCACTGAGAATATGGAAGAGTAAACTAGTAAT
Source organism: Daphne laureola (assembly GCA_038382905.1). Lineage (NCBI taxonomy): Eukaryota > Viridiplantae > Streptophyta > Magnoliopsida > Malvales > Thymelaeaceae > Daphne > Daphne laureola. The sequence continues at coordinate 2,600 of JBBYHH010246839.1, forward strand.
AGAGTTGCAGATTTAACACCGTTGAGAGAAAGCTTGCAGAACAAGTTACTAAGAACGTCCCCTAAGAGTTGGATAACATGTAGAAGAATCTTCTACACATGACTTCGAGGATGAAGTCTTTTTCTAAAGGGGGGAGAATGTTATGACCTATTCTTCTGAACGTGTCACAATATGGTGTTAATAAAATGCTGGGAGAATTTGACAGAAGTGTAAAATTTAGGGTGGCTTGTAAGCTAAGAAACATTAACAGTGACTCAATTGTTAGGAAATAAAACTGTGAAGAATTTCTAGTGACTTACTTGACAAGATTAAATATGTGACAGAGTTAAGTAGTGACTAAACTGCATAAAAGAAAAGCTAAAGACCTGGATAAAATTTATTAAGCAAGTGAGGTCTTTTTGGAAAATTGAAAAGAGTGGAAGGGTGAATAAATTATTACTAAAATAAAAATTTAAATAAAAGGAAAAAGGATGGAATCAGGATCACTTTACCTATTCTTTTTTGTCTTCCTGCTGCTCTCGATAAGATCCGATGAAGAGAGTGAGGGAGGCGTGTGACCATCGAGCTGTAGGCCTAGACCTCACTAGCGATGTCACAGTGGAGTCGTTCATGTACTGTGATTAAATGGAGAGAGGACTGGAGGTCAGAGATCTTTCCTTCTTTCTCGACCGTGAAGTGAGATGGAGGGACCTATGAAACTCCGGCGAGCTGGCGACGGCGGGAAAGGTAACCTATTATCCATATTTCTTCAGCCATCTACAGCTTTGCATGATGAATTTGTAGAGATACTGATGATGATTTTAAAATGACCAAAACTGTATGTTCGATTAAATGTGAATTTCTACATTAAATTATTATAGCTTAAGTGAGATTGTATTAATTGGATGTTATGGTCTGTTGTGTGATTGTTGTAAAAATTGGAGGTAAAAGAATGAAAGAATGATGATGAACAGGTTCGGCTACCCTGTGTTCTCCTTCTGTTTTTTGTTCAAGTATTGAAAATAAGCATAATGTATAGCCTTGAAGAAGAATTAAGAACCTGACAGGACCCAGTTAGATAGAAGGAGAGTAAATGAAACGTGAAGCATGGCTAAAATATTGTATGTTTATGTATGTGAATATGCTAAGTCTAGTTACATGCTAAATCTTTGTGATGTTCAGAAGAGTGTTGGAGATTACTGTTGGAAGTATGTTGGTAATATTATAGGTTGCGTATAGTTGGGAAAAGGGTTCTTGTGAATGATAGTGTTATTAATGAGACTCTATCTTGGAGGATAAGGAAGGTTGTGTGGTTCAGAAGTGGCTCGGTCATAAGGCCATTCCTCTCTACTATGGTATCCTTCAAAGTTATTACTGCATAATTAGGAGACCTGCTGCATGTAAAAGGGGAAGTATAACGTTAATGAGATTAATATGGAAACTCAGGATTATAGAAATTGTTAGATGGTTTCAGCCCAAGTTAGATTTATTGGAAGACCAATCACTGATGGAAGCTAAACTGGGAGCACTGGAGCACGATGACTAGAAGAATAATGATTGGGCGGGAGCTTCACTAGGGGTGGAAGCTGTCATCGAGAAGACAAAGCCTTAGTGGGGAAGGTTCCCTTTCTTACCAAAGTTCACACTTGGGATTCCTCTTACTGAAGAAACCCACTTGGGGGCCTCTGTTAAGCAGTTGCACTTTCCCCACGGGAGTGCTTTCCACTCGTGTAAGTTCCTTGACTCCTCTCTCATATTCATTTACTTTCTTTACTTGTAATTTACTTTTTTATTAATATTTATTTATTTATTTATTGAATATCTAATCACACCCCTGAATATTACTTGCAAGGAACCTGACATCGCGTAAGGGCGGGAGAAAAGATTGAGGATTGGACACTCCGATCTTGGAAGGTTATCACCACTTGAAGACTCAAGAGCTTTGACACCTAGTCAATAGTTTATATTTTGTTTACTTTTCTTTCCATGCGAGCAAGGACATTTTGAGCATTGGTCTTTAGTGGACATTTGAACTTTACTAAACTACTATTTAGAAGCATTTTTAAACTCTTTTAAGTATTTTGTTTTATAAATCATTAGACTAGTTTAGGAAATATCTTGGGAGTTGTGATCATGAACCATAACTACCTACGTGGTCGGTTCATGGTCACAGCATGTTTTATGTGAGTTACGGAAATTATTCTGATCCGATCAGCAAGCGGACCATTGCTCGAATGAGAGTTTTCACATCCTAGCCTCTCTCGCGGTGTAAGTGTGATCTCTCTAAGGTATTACAGTGCATAAGTTTGCCACCAATAAATGAAATTGGGTCCTCTCAAACTCCAACTTCATCTATCAATCCATCTCCGGGTGTGTGTCAATTGAAGCCCTTTCAGACATTTGATCGAACACCTAGATGATATGCCTATCTAGGTGATCAAAAAACATGCATACTATTGTTGTAAAATGAAGATGGTAATCCATATAAAACAATCAAACATGGAAATAGCTTACTTGCATCCTAAGCTAGAGATTAACTAAGACATAACATCCCTAACTCTATGAAATTCATACATAAACATGGACAACATTCAATAGCACATTAAAAAGATGAAATAGAAGTAGAAAAGGAGTAGAATTCACCCATATATTGAAGATCCACAAGCTAGGCCTTAAACCCCTCATGCAATTGGGATTGAAGGCCTTCAACCCTAGCCTCCATTGTAGAGGAATTCCCAATTCGTAGGTGTAGAATGACTTGCTAGAAAATTGCCATAAATGATCTATATATACTAATCCTAATGTCCTAAATGAACCCTAACATGTTGGGAATTTAAAGATACTTAAAAAAGGATAAAATGGTCAAAAATGGGTTAACAATTCGGATAAGTATTAGCTAAACTGAGAAAATGACTTGTAACCACCAAGAGACAGAAGGTGAGCGCACGATTTGTGGGTTGAAGTTTGGCGCCCTGAAGTGCCACCTTATGTATTCCAAGTGGTAGATCATGGTGCCATGTGTTGCAAACTACCACCCTAAAGTGGCGTCTTGTGCATTCTGGGTACCAAAGTGTTGCCTCAAACTGTAGCCGGATGTAGCCTTAAAGTGTAGCCCGGTTTACACACGGTGCCATAAGCTGGTGGTAAACTGTAGCGTGCATATGGCACATTGAGCATCCAATTTTCTCCATATATTTCTTTAATTGATCAGTCCTCTCACTTTGTAAGATGAGCAATTAAGTCCTCCTTAACTCCTCTTGAGACTTGGAGTCTTCATTTTGGCCCGAGATGTTCTCAGTGCCTCTAATTAAGCTCAAATGAATCTTTTTTGCACCTCAACAACCTAGCACCTATAAAAGATAATAATTGCAAGTAAAGTGCATACAAGTAATGAAAATGAAGAAAAAATGATGTGTTTACTACCTTAAAGATCAAGGAATTGTGGGTGTATTTGCACACACATCACACCTCCAAACCTAAACTATTGATAGTCCCTAGAAACTCACACATCTATAATCTGTAATTTATCATTCCCTCTATGCCACTCTTCTCAATTCATGATTTAGGGCCATATGTCAATAAAGATTCACATGATCAATCAAATTTTAGAACTTTATTCTCAATGAAGTAGACAAAGGGTCACTCCCTAAGTGTATATCTCTCATTAAAAAGGGCAGTGAATGTGTGCATGTGATCTTATCTAATGCCTTCGATCCATAGGCTTTCTAACGAACCAAAACTCCCTCACTACTCTCGCTAAGGATGTTGTATGCTTCCTCGGTCGAATGGTCTTTGAAATGGTTGTAATAAGGCTATGGGTTGGTGTGATAGGAATTCGGTTGGAGGCTTTGTATATGAGTTACACAAACTTGCAAGTTGGACACTAAAGTCTAGAGACTAAAACCCTAAACCCACTCGCTCTTTTGTAACTCTCTCACTTTTTCAATACTTTACATATAATTCAGCCTCTCTTTATGTTTGTCATCCTTGGATTATACATTAAAACACAAGTGCCTTTTTCTTGAAATGTTTCACTTGCACCATTTTCTTCACATTTTTGTTTTCACACTAGAAGCATTTTTTTTCTAATTATAGCACTAGGTACATATGTTTTTATAATCCAAGGATGCTCTTTTCAGTCTCTTATAGCTCAACAAATGCTATATGTACTCCCCAAACCTAAAATGTACACACATCCTAAAAAATTATCATCTAAGGCGCATCAAGCATGAAAATGAAGTACAAGGAACAAAAGGTGCTATAAGTGAAGGAATTAACTCAACATGTGCATGGTTATAAGAATGAATAGGCTTAAGGATCAAATGGGGTAATCTAATGAAATTAATGATCGGGTTGGCTATTTAGTCAAGTAGCACATTCCTAAGTTGCATTATTCTTCCCGATTTTTCATACAACACATGTGGATTTGAATGGTTCAAGCACACAAGTTCTAGCTCAAACTTTAGACAAGATAATCCCAACAAAGAATGATTCACTCACTTTAAAAAAAAATTAAAAATTTTGTTACAAACACCTCACCGGGTAAAAGTGGTAAAAATTTCCATCTAAAACATTGAGAACAAAATTATACCACTAAATTGATCATATGCTTCAACATTCAGATAGGTCCTAAACATCAACCAATGATGTGTGTTCGGTTGACTCAAATATTTTACAGCAAATCAATCACTTCTCAAATTTAATATTTATAACCTCACTTAGCACAATCTAATCGATTATAGTATGATGGCTCACAAGTGAGGGTCGAACATAAGAGATAGTGGGGTTAGTTTTCAAATGTCTAATGTGTAATCTACTTAAAGATATAATAGAGGATGTGTATGATGATTGTGAATTCGAACGTGAATAGTAACAAGTGTGAAAATATGATGAAATTAGAAACTTGTAAAGCAAGTAATGAAAGGGCAAAAAATGTAATTTAGCTAAAAACAGAGATTAATCAATACTAAAAGTTCTCCTATGTTAGCATTAACCTATCTAAGGGGGTTTCCCATGTTTAGCAATGCATAATTAATGTATGCACAATATTTGGCCTGGTTTCCTCTCAGAACATCATCTGCCATCTCAGTAGAATGTCTACTATTAGGCATTCTCGTGCTCCAACAGAAAACATCTTGATTTCTACAACGCAAGCAATAGCTACTAATAGATTAACTAAGGTTCTCTCGAACTCTTCGATGATCTAAAAATCAAATATCCTAAGTCTAATCCAATGAAAGCACTCTCGAGCAATCCATCACATACCTAATAGCATGTCAATATAGGACTGGTACTCCACATACATGACAAATCATGAAACAAGCTTAGAGATTCAATATCTAATCATACAAATCATGCTAAACATGGATTACCCCTTAAGGCAAGCTAACCCTATGAGATCATGAAAAACTACTCACTAATAGCCATACTAATCATTGCAATCAAAATGCTCAAAGGATAAAACATAATGAAAGATAAAGAGATAGGGATTAGAAGCAAAATCTGGTAGAAACTTACCCTAATTGTCTATATATACTATCTACTAATGTCCTAAGTGACCCTAGATAGTTTGGTCATCATAGGAAACTAATTAAAGGGTAAAATGATTCTAATCTTGGCCTCTAATTCGGTTACAAAAGGTACATCTGTTACAGACCAACCTAGAACATTGGTAATTTTTTTGAATGTTTTATTCGAGGGTCAGATTCTATTATCACCAGGACTTTGTTTTAAATGTGCGGGACATATTTTCTATTAAGTATCATGTCTTGGGACTTCATTTAAGATTTATTTCCACAGAATTTCACATTTTGGATTTGGTACGTGAATCCTGGGTCATTTATCCAAAATTCACTTTGGATGATAAAATGGTCATTTTGGAAAATTGGACAAAATTGGAATTATGTTGGACACATAATTTCACCATTTTGAGGAGAAATAAGGATGGAGTATTTGGTTATGATATAGTTATATTATGAAATGGTGTAAGGAAGAGAAAGTATAATATATTAAGTGAGTGGAGGACACTTGTCACTCAATTGTGGTAAAGGTATTATTATATGTTAAGTGATATGTGGTAGTCAGATATTATGGATTAAATAAAGGAGTATTTTATTTGTGATTGGAAATTAAAAGAAAGAAAATGAGATGAGGTAGTAAGAAAAGGAAATAAAAAAGGGGAGTTATTATTATTATGTATAAGACTTGAAATAGAAAGAAAGAAGAAAGGGAAAAAACATTTTTTTTTCATCTTCTTTTTCTTTCTTCTGCCATGGACGAAAATGAAGGTTCTTCATCGGTAAAAATGGGCTTCTTCAAATCCTCACATTTTGCTTCAGGAAAAGGATGATTCATTGATAAATTGATGAGGTAGGAAACTTTCTACCATGTGTTATTCATTTCAAGCTCTATTTTGAGCATTTTGGGGAGTTAGGGCTTGGAGCCTTTTCTTGAATCATGAAGATTGGCTTGAAAATGAGTTTCCAAAGTGTTGTATAGATGATTAGCAACACTTTTTGTGCTTGGGCTTCATCTCTTCTCTTTCTCTAGCTTGGCCGAATTCATCATGAATGGTCTAGGGCATTTTTGTGATCTCTCTTGATTTGATGAAGAATGAGATGAAATTATGGTTCTAAAGTGTTGTAAGGATGATTAGTAGCTCAATTCATGCTTGGATTCATGTTGTAAATTCCTCTTGTGTTATTCATGGTGTTTGGCCAATTTTAGGAGGAAGATTTTAAGGAATGTGTCTTTGTGGAAATTATGGAATTTTGTTGAATTGAGGTTAGAATTGAGCTTCTAGATTGATGGGAGGATGATTGGATCACTCTCCCTTAATGGTTCAAGTTTGGCCGAATTTATGTGAAGTAATTCAAGGTTGATGTTCAATGTTAAATGTTGGATATGATTGAATTAGGAATGAAGAGAAGTTCTTAAATAAGTATGTGGATTTCTGGTGAAATTTCACTTGAATGGTTTCATTTTCTATGTGATGGATGAATTTGATAAGTGATGAATTAAGGTTATGTTTTGTGAAGAATGTTGGATTAGAGTTGGAATGAAGTTGAAATATGAACTCCTAAATTGTTGCATGGAATTTTGGTAATATTTTCCATGATTGGTCTCATTTTCCTATGGTTGTCAAATTTGTGTATGATGTTGAAATTAGTTTCATATGATGGTCTATCATTTCTGAGATGGAAATTGAGTTGCTTTGTGTTAAATGGATGCTTGGTAGCATTCTTTATGGTTGGTCATCTTTTACATGATATGGCCGAAATTGATGAGCTTGAGTTTAAGATACTTTTGGTTTGGATATTGATCAATGATCTAAGTATTTAATTCCTTGTTATTGTGTGGTTGTTCAGCTGTGTTTTCTGTTGATGGGCTTTATGAAAGTGCAGCCGGAATGCTGCCATATTTGGTTGCCTCAGGAAAGTATAGCATTGTTACGATTTGTCAGGTAATGGTTCAACTCTCTTTATATGCATTCTGGGGTGCTGACATGCATATCGGGTTAGTTGAAGATAGTTCCTGGGTTGAGGGTGGGGCCCGGTGACCCCCGGGGCTAGTTACATGGTAAGGTTAATGATATGCAAGTTTCACATTCAGAGGATCTGATTCTGGTATTCTATATTTCTGGTATTCTGGGATCATAGTGATCAATTTTATGTTTCTGGTATTCTGTGAAGCTAATGTGCATCGGTCAATTGTTTACCAATTATGTGATTACGACAAGTTTAAGAAATCTAGTCTGGCGACTGTGTGGGAGAACCAACCGGGAGGTTGTGATTATGCGTTGATCATATAATGATCAACTATATGATACCACAGTTTATGTGTTTTGTGGAACGTACACCTCACTCTCGTACCATGCGTTATGACCCTGTCTGGTTGTGGGCTTTAGAAGCCACTGGGGACCCTGTCTGATTGTGGGCTTTAGAAGCCGCTGGGGGCTATCGTATCTATTTGTATATGTGTGAGATCATCCATCCGGGATGTATCTATTTCCGTCTGATGGGATGAGTGGTATGTATTTTCGTCTGATGGGATGAGTGGTATGTGTATCCATCCGTTGGGATGAAGAAGTTATTTGCATTATGCATTTCATGCATATCATGATTCATATGATATATAGGTTGTATGAAATGTTTAGTAAATTGCATATTGTGCATGCTAACCTCTTTATATAGGTCCTCTCTTTCAAACCATTACCCTTACCTAAGCCCTTACTGAGTTCCTCTCGATGACTCACCCCCTTATGATTAATGTTTTTCAGGAGCTTCTGGTTCATGAACCGCAGAGTAGCTTTGTCTGGTCATTTTTTGATTTTGTACTAGAGGTACATATAGCTCCTTGATAGTGATTTTTGTTTCTGTTATGGGGGTAGTCCCGATTGAGCCTGCTATTTGGTATCTGGATGTTTCTGGATGAGCACTAGTGAAATGACTAATGGTTAACTCCTTTATTTGTGTCATTAGTAGCAGCAGTGACCTAAAGGTGGTCGTGTGTTAGGCTCTGTAGGTGTAGATGCATATGTGCATTTGGCATGAATCACATTTGATGTCTCATATGATAGGTGAATAGCTTGCATGAACTGCGTCATGATTATTGTATTTAAGTGTTAAATCTACCATCATCCATGGTTTCCTTGATGCATGATGTCTGTTCTGAAAAGTATGGATATATTGTTGTTGTTGCCTGAAGTGGACATTTATTGCCCTAAGTGTCCATGGTATTTTGCTTCAGTATTTTATGAACAACTTCTTTATGTATCTTGAGGCTTGAGATCTGAATTGTCATTATATTGTATGCTATTTTTGTAAATATGAGATTTATTAGTACACCCTCATTCCGCAAGTAATATTGGGTCGGGTTATGGAATTACACCACACCAAAGTGGCCCCCATCTAAACATCATCTTCCCTTCCTCGTACCTCTACCGCTACCACATGCTTCTGCACTCGCCGACCGGGGAGGGGTGGTGGTGACAGTTTCCCTCAGCTCAAGTTAGCTAGAAGTAGCTAACTCTAGCTCATGTGAGCTAGTCTTGATGGAGAAGTGACTTTCAACTCAAAGTCAGCTGAAAGGAGTTCTATGGAACTCAATTATGTGAAATGTAATCATATAAATACTTTTATAGTATTTCATATGTTACCATCCATTGGTACCCTTTTACAAAAAATAGGGGTATTTTGGTAAAAGGGCACATCTAGGGCTAACCTAAACCGTTAGTACTAGCACCATTGGGTATGACACCCTTACCTTGGCAGTTATGGGAGTTGGCCAGCCAAGGTAGGCTTCATTTTGGTGAAAATGTGTCATTGGGAAGGCACCCTTTCGCTAAAATGGGGTGGTTACCAAGCCTTAAGGCTTGTGTAACTCTTAAGGGGGTAGCTACCCCTCAAGGCCGAAACATTGTGTATTTTTGGCCAAGAGTGGTGGTTACTAACCCCTTGCAACCGCCCATTCCTTTATAAAAGGGGGCAAGGGGGCCAACCATTTCACTCACTCTTTTACACTTGGGTTTTCTCCTTCACATTCTCTCTTCCCTTAGCCAAAACTAAGGTGATTCCTAGAGCATTTCAGGTGGGCAATTGTTTGTGTTTATTCAACACAAATAGCCTCATTTGTACACATGCAATCCGGCCTTGAAGGATTACTAGAGAACTTGAAGATCTGAGAAGAAGAGGCACCGACTTCTCCAAGGTATAAGGTACGTATTTATTCTCCCTTTCTCGTCTCTTCTTCTCCTCTTTCTTCTTCACGGATATGAAGAGGCATGATTATACATAGACATCGTGCTATGAATCTCAAAATTTATATGTGTTAATCCGCATGCATATGACATATAAAGAGACTAAGAAGGATATAAAATTATCAAAACCCTCAAAAAAGTTCAAAGCCAAGTCCTCAGCAACTAAGAAAGAGGTAACCTATTATCCCTTTCACTTTGAAGGCATTTATCAACACGTTGATAGAAAAGAACTGCTGACGCTAGGACTAATTGATCTGGTAGGTTGGTTACAAAAATTTGAAGATTTGACATCTTTTAGATTCTCATTACATGTTAATGTTCATACATATTCATGATTACATGGAAGATTAAAAGTCATGAAATCTCACAAATATCATGCTTAATTATACAATAATATATAGGACAATAAAGAACACAAAAGAACATGAAGAGGCCGAATATATAAGTACCTTTCACCCTTAAAAATAGCTTAAGGAATATATAATCCCTTGCTCCAAAAAACGTAAGCTCCTTCCTTTCTTGATGATGATTCACCTTCTTGAATTCTCCTAAGGTTGATGGCGGATGGAAAGAAGAGGAATAAGACTTCCTTGATCACCAAGAAGAAGAAGAAGAAGAACGGTCAACAAGATCATGCCAAGAGGGGAGAAAAGTGTTGAAAATGACACTTTGTAAATTCACACTTAATCACCAAAAATTCACTTGAAATG
>JBBYHH010246949.1:0-13045 GCA_038382905.1 Daphne laureola
GTTGGGCTGCATCAGTAAACTATTTCTAGTTTTCATGTATACTGACCCCGATTTTAATGTTTTGTATGCTAAACATAAATTTACATTTAGATTTAAAGAGCTTGAGATTTAATATGACAAGATGAACAAGCTTACATTTTGCATTAGCCCGCCCTCTTTAGTATATAGTCCATTGATAACTAACAAGATCGGTATTTGACGAATTTGAATCTCTAGTTAAAGTCACCTGAAATGGAAGCAACAAGATCAGAGTGTGACATTCAATTGCTCCTTCCATTTGATGAATTGCTGAATGTAAAGGAAGAAGGGGATGACCTGTGTAAGCAACTTGACAACTATAGGAATACTACAATGGAAGATTGCTCTCTACCTGATCCATGCACTTTGATGCATGTGACAAACAGGAGAAAATTGCCACCAAAGCCACCCGAAAAGAAAACCTCTGCTGTGGTGTGTGATATTTCCTCTTCTTTAGATGACCTTGTAGTCAACATCGAACTAACAAACAGTAATATTTCAGGATGAAAATGAAGACGCAAAATGGAAGTCAGAATATGAGGATTTACTTTTACAGTTTGAAACTCAGGTTCTCATATCTGTTATATTTTTTTCTCTCATTGTTACACAGTCCTGATATTTGTCTATGTACTGATTCTACCTTATTCACAGCGAACCATGTATGACATAAAAATTGATTACTTATCAAGAAAGTTGGCTGAGGCTGCTGCACCTCTTGATGACTTAAAAAATAAAGTCCATTCCCTTGATCATGATGAAGTGAACACCTATGTAGACAAGACAGTTGGTTTAGAGGAGTCGGAACCCATGCAAGTCATCAAGCAACTTCAGGAGAAGGTTTGTTTAAATTCATAGTTTTGCATCTTCTTCTTAGTTTGTTCAATGATCACTGCTGGTTATTCAATGATTTCAAGACTTTTCCTCTTATTTAATGTCTACCTGTTATCTTGCAGATTAGTATATTGAAAATGGATAAGTCAAGCCAACAAAATATGCATAGTCTTGCTGAGACAGTGACAGAGCAACAGAATTGTTCATGGGAGAAGTTCGAAGAGGTAATTTTCTGAATGCTTTATTATCTTGTAATCTAAATGGATTGGTAGTCTTTTGTCTGCTTCATTGGTTTGTTAAAATCTCGAGAAAACTTCCCAATGCATAAGTGAACTTTCCTTTTCGTTGTTCTTCAAATAGGTAGACTAGATGCCTTTTTAAGGAACTGGCATGTGGCCTACAGGCCCTACACATGGTGGACAAACAATTAGCTGGCGGTTTCGGTGCCAGCCTGTGTGTAATTATTGGAAAAAAAAGTTCAAAAATGACTTTTGGGGGTATGAGCAAATTGCCCCAGTTTGAATATGGCATTGCACTGCAGGTTCCGATCTCATTCGATTGTGGTCTGTCTGATTAGTTAAATGTTACGTACTAAAATGTTTCATTTTGCTGATGACGTATGGAGTTTGTGAGTTGTGCCAGCGTGATAGATCATAGATGGTAGGGTGGTGAATGGTGGTTCGGCTGTAATGGTAGCCTGGAGGCTTCACGAGTTTAGCTTTTCATTATCCTTTGGTTTGGTGTGCATGTTAATCTGTCCTTTTCTTGGTCAGGTTCAAAATAAGACAAATCCTCTCTTGCTTTTCTTTTCATTTATACTCCCTTTGTACTCCATTAGTACATACATTTGTTTTTACTGTTTCACAGTATTTAATCTATGAGTTTTTTTTCATGATGTTTAGCCTTCTTAAATTAAATGTTTTTTATTCATATCATACTTTGAAGTATCATTTTCTAAATATATTTTTTTATGAATTTTTTTCACTATTTATCTTTGTAATTTTTTAGTCAAACACTGAATCTTGAAATATGAAAGTCAAATGTATGTATTAATGGAGTATGGAGGGAGTATAAGATTGCCGCAAACACCGAGAAAATGAGCATGTGACATTCCATTATTGCAATGACCAACACATCTCACCTGGACCATAAAAATGGGCCCTGCAATCAGCAGGCAGCCCCAACTCTATAAATGGGCCCAGACTTGTTTGTCACTGACAGACTTTCATATAACCAGGTTCCTAAGCACAAACACTTGTATGCATGCATGCTTGTACTCATTGCTTGTTAAGCAATCCAAGGTTTCTTTCACCAATAAATAACACCTTGGTCCAAATATATGTTAGGGTTGGTGGCATGAAGTTCATAGTTAGAGAATCCAAGGTTTTTATAAACATACTTATTGACTTCATGTGCTGCATAAAAAGCTTTTCAGTGCACTTTGATGGCTAGGAGAGCTGGGAACAGCTTGCATTTTTACTATAATTTTTTGTAATCAACACAAGTGGAGGTTTTCCTTTGTACAAATATCAGAACTCTTTGCATTTTTAGGTCTATATTTGCCAGCTAATTCTGCTCTTTAAATATGAAGGGTAATGATTCCAATAGAGCACTAATAAAGGAGGTTAAAGATCTAATATCAGAAGCAAACAACTGCAATGAAACAGTAAGAAGTGTGTCACCACTCTTGGATGATGTCATCGAGAGCTTCACTTCCTCAATTAAAGATTTTCATGTGAGCTATAAATTTCTAGAACTGTTATTTTCCTTTTGTTTTGATTTCTAGAATTCAACAGATGAGTGAAAAGATAAATGAGTGTATCACTGTTCAGACAGATAGATAGGGGAGAGTTTATTGCAGTGTACTGTATTTTTTTTATCTGGGTGTTTATCTACATAATGATATTTACTTGTATGTTATTACCATCATTGGAGCTCACTGTACTTGGATTACATGCAGAACTTCAAGATTTTAATGACCCAGAATTGCGCACAACAGAAATCAATAATCATTGAGTATGATAAGTTGCACCACAACTTGAACTTTGCAAAGAGAAATGGATTTCTTTATATTTTTCTAAATAGACACTGGAATTTAAAGTAGTTCCCTACATGCATGCACCTTTTAGAAGTCTATAATATCGTGTTAATCAATTATTGCATTGATATCGTCCCTTTTCCATTCCCTGGCTACTCAGGTTTAGGATTTGATAAGGTGCCTTTACGTCCCATTTTTCAATAGCTAGTGTAATGATAGTATCTTTGTTGATTTTTAGATGTCATTCATTCATTTGGATGTAGATATTAATTCATTTGCATTATCTGTTCAAGTTAAGGGAGACAAATCACGTATGCCTTTGGACACTGTTACATGCAGGCCTAATTTTGTCAAACCATGGAACTTCTAATTCTTGATCTATCTTATTATATTTGGATATGAATTCATATAGTTGAATCCCAATTTGGTCAGATCATGGAATTAATGCATGTTTCTTCCTTTTCTTTATGTATCCTGTTTTATTTTGATATGAGCTTATCATGTTGCAGCAGCTTTTGGTCATTGCTTCCTTGCTTGTGTTGTAAGGATGTTTGTGTGGTCCAAGCAACAGATCCTTTTAAGTATGTGGGGCATCTAGTAATGGTGTAAATCTACTGTTAACGGTTCTCGGTAGCTTGTATTTTTTGGAAAGCCTCTCTTCACATTCTATAGCAGTTCTCAGTTGCACTCTCTGCAGAAGACACCTTTTTAATGAAAAAGTTTGTTATTCACTATCTTTCTCCCTCTTTAAGTAGCTTCAATCAGTAATAAGTACCAATCTGTCTCACTTTAGAAGTCAACCAGTAGTTAACAAATGCATACGCATAATAGGCTGGATTTCTAAATGCTAGTTTTGTAGATCTGCTGCAAATCTCTTTGATTTCATATGGGTGCTCCAATCTATTTAAAGATGGATACTTAGGGTTTAAAGTTTTGTGCTCTTTCAGATGTTATTATCTTTTGCATGCACTATATTGCACCTTAATCCCATATATGTTGCGGTCCGTGGCAAGGAGTTCATGGTGTCAATTGTCTAAAGTTAGTTAACACTATAAGTTTATGCAAAAAGCATGATGGCAAAGTTTTCCACTAGATACCCTTCCTACCACAACCTTCTGATGAAGGACTTGTGAGATGAAATTCCAAAATCATCATCATGGGTTTTTTTCCCACTTGCATGAGATAGTTATAATGGATCAAGATGGTTGCTATTGTCTTGTCTGTTACAAGATTTAAAGTGCAAAATCAACTAGCACATCATAAAACATGACTTATATTATCATCTTTTGCAATGATTTTTTGTGAATATTCTAGCCATAGTGGTAATGAAGTTGATGTCACACAGTACTTGAACTTCTTTACATTTATCTTCTCAGGAAGATCACCAAAATTTCGAACTTATTGCTTTTGAAATGGAGACAACCATTATTTCCCTCGAGGATAACTTAGCAGCAGTCGACAGAGAGAAGGAAGCAGTTATAGCTGTAAATGAAAACCTATCATCAGAACTGGAAGCCGTGACCAGAAAGCTTGATGTATCAAAATCAGAGTTGAATCTTCTGGAAGAAGAAATCTTGAATTTTGTGAGCTTATCATTACAGCCTCAAACTGTACTCCTCTAGTTTGCTTATCTTAGCACAATCTCTGTTTTTATTTTGTTAATATGCTGCTCCTATTCATTTGGTTTGCAGAAACTTAAACTAGAGCAATCTAGTTCTAATCAGGTAGAAGCTGAAAGAACAATTAATAGACTGGTTGAAGAAAAGGAGGAGTTAGCAATGGTAGTGACTATATTTCTTGTGTTTACACTTGCAGTGGATTATTCTTGAATTATTGTACTCGTCGTGCTTTTGTGTAGCAATTATGCAATTCACTTTTGGAAATGGAGGAAGAGAGGGCAATATGGCGCAGTAAAGAAAAGGCCTCGATTGAAGCCATCAATGAGAAAGGAAAACTTTACAGTGCTGAAATTAAGTCTTTATCTCAAGGGAAGTTACAGGTTATAGACAACTTGCAACCTTTATCTGAACAGTGCTTTTGTACTTTGTCACCTAGTACCAGTCCTCGGATATTGAGGTTTTGATTCTAGGTTCTTCATTCTGACATGCACATGTATCATTTCAATTGCTCTTCTGTTTTTCTCAGTCCCCCACCCCGCTCTCACAAACCCCCAAAGAAAGAAAAAGGTAAAAATTTAAAATGAAAAATCACAATCAGTGAGTCCCAGGCATATATTTGATCTTTGTTATTTAAATCTTAAACGATTTTTGTAATTGGTTCATCTACTCATATTCTCGATCAGAAGAATTTCATGTTAACATCTCTCCTTTCCTCGTACGCTACATCTTATTCCTCCAACAGCAAGGTAAATTATGTGTCTATTTCCTTGGACATTCATTTAACTTTTAGATCCTTGCATTTGTAAATTAGCTTGCACTGTTAGTTCCCCTTTAAGCGTGGTTTTACGCTTCTAAAATGTCACTTGGCCAGTAGTTTTTACACAAGGAAACCTCAGTTGTTCGTATGATTTAACCCTGAGTTAAAAGCATTCTTTATTCTGCACAAGTTACGGTGTTCGTCTCCTAGATATTGCATAAAGTATGTGCTTCATTTTATTGTGATGAACGAGTCATGCTTTAAGTTTGTATATGCTGATTTGTTATGGATATTCATGTAAATGGCAGGTAAAGGAAGAATTAGATTTGTGCAAAGAAGCATGCAGAGTGCTCAGAGAAAGCCTGGCTTCTTATGAGAATAACGCCAAGCAAAATGAGGAGCACAGGTGTGCCTTAGGTCCTTCAACTCTAGTGTCTCATGTGTTCTCATGATGCCCAATTGAACCTGTTCTTTTTTCTTTTCCAGCTAAAGGTAATAAGACATTAGATTAAAACGTAACTCACTTGTATCCATGTGAGCTCACATTTTCTGTCGCCGTGGAATCATAATTAGCGTTCTCACACTGTTGCAATATCATAAGCTTTTATTTTAGGTGGTCAAAGATTGATAGTTTTAGCAATAAAGTTTTGTAGTTCACAGTATTCTCTAACATCATATCTAATTCATGCCAGCATACAGAAGCTTTTGATGCTTGACCAGAGCAAAGATGAAGTAGCAGCTGCTGCTGGAAGCAGTAAAACTTGTCATGTAAGCATGTTTACCACTTTAGAAACCTTGTATTATAGTATTACAAAGTAAATGCACAAACTGAGTTGCTATTACTGCTTTAGGTAAACTTTGATTCTGGTGTTCTTTCGTCAGAGCTTGTCCAAGCTAAGGAGAAACTGAGCTCACTTCAGCTGGAACTGAGCATCACCAAAGGAGAAAGAGAAGATTTGCATTCCAGAATTAGACAGTTGGATGAACGACCTAACTTATCGGATGAAATCCAGGTTCCAACAACTATTCATGGTGCAAATTTTAATTCTGCATTTGCTACAGACGGAAACTATTTGATTAGAAATCTCCCTTAAGTAAGATCTTAGGTTCCTGTCTCATAAATGGAGAAGAGGCTTCTCGAAACCTTTCCTTCCAAAATGGACTCTGGCCTGGCTTGATATTAAATAATCAAAACACCATGTGGCTACGGAATACCATAACAGGGGTTCTTAGAGCCCCGAAAAAATGAGGGGTGGGGGGCTTCAAGTTTGTCATTATAGATTTTCTTCATTTCAATGAAATTGTTGTGGGATGATGCCAAATCGAGTTAGCTGTTTTGGCCATATATATGTGTGCGAACTGAGAGTGGATTATCCCCTTCACTGCTTGCTTGAGTTTTAACTAATCAGTGTTCTGCACAATGTATTATGTCTTTAGAATTTAAGAGCACAACTACAGCAAATCTCAAGAGAGAAACAAGCATTATTGACTCAAATGGAAGAGTTGCATCATAGTTCACTCGAAGAAGGTGTCAGAGAAAACAACGATGAAGTATGTTCACTGGATCTTCTACTATATTATGCAGAGTTGGTTAAGTAACTTCTAACACCATAACATCCTGAACAGTTATCTAGCCCCAAGAGCCAAAATGATGAGTTGCAAAAAACGTTGTGCAGCACGGAACTCAAGATGCATCAAGTTAGTATGCTTGTCATTTTTCTGAAGATTGGATTTTGATCATAATTTCCTGCTCTGGTTTAGGCTTAAAAACTATGGGTTTGCGCTTTAGTCCCTGCCTAATTCTTCAAGTACATTATGCTTTTACTTAGGTTGAAGTGAACAATGGCAAGGAAAAAGCAAAGCTCCGGATGAGGCTACGAGGTACTCAAGCCGAGTTGGAGATTTTCAAGTACAGGCACAAGCAAATGGTTGCGGAACTGGACACGATGAATACCAAATTTCAGGAAGCTGCGGCCAACCTTAAGAAGAGATTGGCTTCCAAAGCCATTGAAGTTCTAAACCTAAAAAAGGAGCTTGCTGCAGTCAAAGCAGGATGATTGATCCGTTTGCTTTGCCTAGAGTACAATCCATGAAATATTATCCTCATTCCATATAAATGTAAAATACTCCTACCTCATGTAAATCATATCCGTTGCTGGGGAGAACCTTGTATCATTTTATCATGTTATTTTATGTACCAGCTTTCTTCTGTCCTCAGAAACTCTTCAAAAATTGCTATCTTACCACCTTTCGTGTCTTCAGGGAAAGGGCAGAACGATGCAACTTCAAGGCAATGTCAGTTCAATGGTTACTATACTAATGAATCATGTAATTTTATGTAAATCATGTATATACTTAAGGGTTGGGGTTTACTTTGCGTGAATAGTTACTATACTAATGATGTAACATTGAGCTAACTTCACAAGAGAAGCAACCGCATTTGAATTTTCGTGTCAAGAGCTGATGGTGAAATCCTTAGAAATACCCACCATAACGCTACCAACAAAACTATGCCGACCGTTCAGCCCGTCAAGTACGAATCCATGAGCCATTCCTTTTGCGCATTTGAAGTTTCTAATTATAAGGGGGGGAATGCTTCTATTCTGAATATTTTTAATCAATAAACCTTCTTAAAGGAAAATAAATAAAGAAAAGCTAATGAGACATCCATAGCATATTTAGCTATGCTAATGAGTTGTATACAGAGAGGGGGGTATACCGTACAGAAACAAAAAAAAAAGCCTACTATCGCAAATGGCACATTCACCATGATAGTCATAGAGGCACAAAAACTGGCAGAAGGCCCTTGGCTCTTCAATGTACAGCAGAATGATATTATACGGCAGTGAACATGCAGCACAGCTTAAAGTACATCCCAATTATCTGACAATCCCTCGCATATCCTCGATATGCAGAATGCGGCACTAAGAGGGTAACCCGAAACTGAAAGAAGCAAAAAGGGGAAAATGGAAAATTATAGTACAACATTAATTGCCACCCTGAATTCTGAGACATGCGTGTTTGCTTCATGAAAAATTTAGCAACCATAGACTTCTAGATGTTGTATGCTATTAACGGTATGAAGCACTCATTCACGTTCATCTTGTACTTAATACTCCTGCCCTTGAAAACTTGCACACATTTTTTAGGTTAGGAAACTTTTACTCTCAAAGCTACTAAACTGACCCATCTCCCATTCTCCAATCTCATTTTTATGCAATTTAACCCAACCGGATCCTTCCATTTTTACACCTTTCTGCATCATAGAACATAAAAGACAACTAACAAACTGAACTCACAATCTCTCATTTTTACGCAATTTAACTCAACCGGATCAACAGCACGCAAATGGAAACATTAGCAGAACTTCGCAAACTAAACAATGCTCATATCAAATTATAGGTTTGTTATCTGGCTCATATCAAATTGAGCTGCATACTAATGCTACAAGACTGCAAACAGTTTTAGGTAAGCAAGCAACAGAAAAAGAGGGGGGGGAAAAGAGACGAGTATGAAACAGGACATTATTTGCCTATTCAACCAAGGCTTTGTTTATTAAGGGGAAAAAATGGTTGTAAAAATGTTTGTTCCAAGGTTCTCAAATCTTGGGTGAGAGAAGTATCTGGAATTCAAGGGAAACGAAAGGTTTTAAATATTTTTTGTGATCCAGACAGACGCCAAATACAGACATCCTAAGAATACGTGCCAAGAAAAAAAAGATGTAGATACACTTACTCGCTATTAAATCCTCCGTGTAATCCACTTTTATTTTTCCATGCGCCATTGCACCAACCTGAGAATACACAACAGATAAGGAGCCAAAAAACAAAAGTAACAGGAAAAACAACAGTTTAAAGGAAAACCGAAGAGAAGCATAACTTCATAGTAAGCACATACCACAAACACCAGAGTAACATCATCATCAACAGTTTTGACGTACTTCTTTATGTTGATCAATTTCTCAGAGCTAAATGAGAATCCTGTTAACAGATGAAAACTCAGTGAGAACATGATGTTAAGTGAACATTTGCAAGAGCAACCGTCAGACTCTCAATAACAAACCTATTTTCCGAGAGTTGAGAGGTAAATACTGTGTCACAGGATTCTTGATTACTCGCAAAAGTTTCTCACGCTTACCAACAGCTGCTATACTGAGTTTTTGTAGCAGTTGCACTGCATTTGAAAAAAATAAAAATAAAATAAGAAACAGCATCCAACGGTGTGGCAATAAGACAGTCTCAAATAGTAAACCTACATATGATCCCAGAAAATCGCTTATAAGTCCTAGGAATCCGGACGTGAGGTTTAACTTCAAAAAGAACACCCTTTTCAGTTCTAACATACACCGCTTGCACCCTCCCAGCCTTATTAATTGGACTGTCAAGAATAGTGAGAAGAGCCTGCATAGACAAATAATTAGAACTCAGATGCGTTTAATAAAAATATGCTGAAGTTTTTCTGCAATCTTTCTTTCTTTAGACTTTAACGACACCTCATTCAAAGATGATGCAGCAACCATGAACCATCATCTATTACTTGTAGTTTAAGTTTAGGAACAATGAGCAACCTCAGAGATATTTCTGTAGAGTCAAGTGATCACATATGCTTGCATCGGCATAGGCTATAATTTATAATGCGCAACAAATTCCAGGAACCAAACATGAGAAGCAAGAAAACTCGTTTCCAAGCCCAACTCGACAATACCATAACCTGGCCGAAGCATGAATCAATTACACATAACACAATGGAACACGTGTAGCAGAACCGGATAAGAAATCAATTCGAAATACAAATCACTAACCTGATGGGCAATATCAGGCCTATACTCAGCCGGATTTCTGTTATTTTTGCGCAAGAAATGGGCATGATCGTCAGAATTCAGAAGTTGGTAGCTCTGGACAAAAAAAAACACACACAGAACAGGCAAACGGTAATGTGATCAGATAATAACGCGCACACGCACACGCACACGCACACGCACACGCACACGCACACGCACACGCACACACACACACACACAGAGAGTTGCTGTATACCTTGCCAACTTTGGCGACCTCCAAGGATGCTTTCTCGAGAATAAAGATGACCCCTGGTTGTTTGGTCTTTTGCTGGGCGGGAGCAATAGGGATTCCCTCCAGTTGTACTTCTTCTTCTTTTTCTTCTTCAACTTCACGATCATCACCAGCACCCGTTTTCTCTGTCAGAGCTCGTTTCGGTGACTGCGTCTCTTCTTCCACTTCGTTTTCTTCTCCTTCCTCCTTTTCATACTTCTCTTCTCTCTTCTTTCTCTTCTTCCCCTTTATCCCATACGGCCGTACCATTTTCTAAAAGAAACGAACTTGCAACAGAAAAGAACAAACAAAGAAGATCAAGCTCTCAGAACATGTGGAAAGGAAAGGAAGCAGAAGAAATTGATGAGAAAGTAGAGGCCGCGGATGAGCTAGAGGTTGAGGTTTTAGGGTTTTTGATTATGGTGGAGGTTTTAGGGTTTTTTCATCATGGAATCACCCAAATTATCATAAATATATGTCTTAAGACCCTTTCAGTTATCAAGAAAAGTCAATTTGATCCTCTGTTTACTCACTCGTGTGACTCAGGTCCTTCTTCTCTTTCGGCCCAAGTAGAGAAATACGAGCCCATCTGGCCCATCATGAACAATTCAACTGAAACCAAATCCCATTCCAAATTGGATGCTTCGAACTTTCTGGAATACCTTCCTTTCTTTCCTATCCGATCCGATTCCTTCACCAAGTCGGCCATCTCCCTTCTTCCTATATAAACTCTTCTTTGCCCTCCAATTCCTCAGACTTGCCTTCGAAATCGCAACTTTATTCAATTCAATTCCCAATTTCTCTCCGGGAACAATTCTACTCAGAAGTTTCCAATTTGCTCTTTGAGAAGATGCAGATCTTTGTGAAAACCCTCACCGGCAAGACCATCACGCTTGAGGTCGAGAGCTCCGACACCATAGACAACGTCAAGGCCAAGATCCAGGACAAGGAGGGGATTCCTCCGGACCAGCAGCGCCTCATCTTCGCCGGAAAGCAGCTTGAAGACGGCCGCACCTTGGCCGATTACAATATCCAGAAGGAGTCGACGCTCCACCTCGTTCTCCGCCTCCGCGGCGGCATGCAGATCTTCGTCAAGACCCTCACGGGGAAGACGATCACGCTTGAGGTCGAGAGCTCCGACACCATCGATAACGTCAAGGCGAAGATCCAGGACAAGGAGGGGATTCCACCGGACCAGCAGCGCCTGATCTTTGCCGGAAAGCAGCTCGAGGACGGCCGCACTTTGGCCGATTACAACATCCAGAAGGAGTCGACGCTCCATCTCGTTCTCAGGCTCCGCGGAGGGATGCAGATCTTCGTCAAAACCTTAACCGGCAAGACAATTACCCTCGAAGTTGAGAGCTCGGACACGATCGATAACGTCAAGGCTAAGATCCAGGACAAGGAAGGAATTCCGCCGGATCAGCAGCGCCTAATCTTCGCCGGCAAGCAGCTGGAGGATGGACGCACCCTGGCGGATTATAACATCCAGAAGGAGTCCACCCTTCATCTCGTCCTCCGTCTCCGTGGTGGTGATATGTGATCAGTCGGTTGTAAGTTGTTGGTGTCAGTCGGCTAAACCTTTGTTGTTACATTACTTCTGCTTTCATTTGATGTCGTGGTGATTTGCAGTGCAAATTTTTCAGTCAATTTGTTGTTTGTTGTTTTAATGTTTCTTGGCCTGGTCACAGTTTTAATTGTGTTCTTGGCTTGTGTAAAATTGGGGGCAACCATCTTCATAACTTTCAACTTTTCGATCATGAATCTTCTGTGGCTGGTGGCTACGTGCAGTACCAGATTGTAAGCAATATTTGAAGTTGTCCTGTCTGATAAGTAGCGGTTAGATGTTCTCAAATCTCAATGCCCACACCGACGGACGCTCTATTATGAAATCCTTTTCGTCTATTTCACCTTCAAATGATTGTTGTATACACCTCACTATTTGAGAACGTAAACAATTCGACCTAACATTTTTAAGGTTCACAAATTAGCCCCAAGTACACTCTTCTATCATCATTTCTACCATTTGCCTCACCTCATTCTTCACCCACCTATCTTCGATTCAAATGGAGTACTTATTAGTACAGGGTGACTCAGTTCATCTGACGTTACATTGATCTCTCTGATTGTAGAATATCATCAAGAGTTAGGTTATTCATCTGCACGACACAGCACTCAGAAGCTTACGGAAACTAAACTCTATTTCTTACTTCTCACCAACAAAAGAAACAAACCCAAAGGAGCAGAGAGCTACATTTATCTACAAAGCAGGAGGTTAGAGCGTAGAGTGACAAAACAACCAAAGACAACCCTGTTCGTAGTCTGCACACCCTCGCCAGACACCGTTCGACGTCCATCGGGAGATCGAGAAACTTAATTTGAACCCCCTCCACGAACCAGCAAACATGAAGTTGATGACGTTGTCCTTCACCGGTGGCAATACCCTCCGACATCTGCCCACATACCGAAACCATCAATGTTTCCTTTCCATGGTCGCCAACCTTCTGCTTAAATTTGACTAGTGAATTTAACATTTTATCTTTTCGCTCCTAAATTTAGAGAACATAATATCAAAAGCTATTATGACTAGTGTAATAGTTAGGCAATGCTTATCAAGCCTCCGACCAACGTCTTCCCGACAGCATGGAACTCCTGGATCCCCATCAAGATAAACATTTTTACATGGTGTGTTACCCAGGACTGTCTTCCGTCAAAAGTTCAGCTAGCTAGA